>MU668574.1:99512-139133 GCA_026770625.1 Nicotiana glauca
CTATCTCGGATCTCTAAGTCAAATTCTTGCAAGAGGAGAAACCATCGAATCAGCCTCGGCTTGGCGTCTCTCTTTTCAAAAAAATACTGTATGGCTGAGTGATCTGTGTAGATGATGACTTTGGTTCCCGCTAGATAGGATCTGAACTTGTCGAACTCTCAAACCACTGCAAGCAACTCTTTTTAGTAACACCGTAGTTCATCTGGGATAGATTCAGAGTTTTGCTTGCATAATAAATAGAATGAAACTTTTTATCCTTCATTTTCCCTAAAACAGCTCTGATTGCGATGTCACTCGCATCACACATCAACTCAAAAGGTTGCGCCCAATACGGGGCAATGATAATTGGCGCAGTCACCAATATTTTCTTCAGCTCCTCAAATGCTTTCCGACAATAATCATCAAATTTGAAAGGGATATCTTTCTTAAGAATCCTGCATAGAGGAGAAGAAATTTTTGAGAAATCTTTAATGAAATGAAGATAAAAACCTGCATGGACCAAGAAACTGTGAATGCCCTTGACGTATGTTGGTAGGGGAAAAATTTCAATCGCCTCCACCTTTGCCTTGTCCACCTGCAAACCATTTTTGGACACTTTGTGTCCCAAGATTATACCTTCTCGTATCATGAAATGACATTTATCCCAGTTTAGCACCAAGTTTGTCTCTTAACATCTAGCAAGCACTTTATCAAGGTTCATCAAACAATTATCAAAAGAATACCCAAATGCAGAAAATTATCCATGAACACTTCTACAAATCTTTCAACCATGTCAGTAAAAATAGCCATCATACAACTTTGAAAAGTCGCGGGCGCATTATAGAGACCAAATGACATTCTCTTGAATGCATACGTGCCATAGGGACACATAAATGTAGTCTTCTCTTGGTCCTCTATGGCTATAACAATTTGATTATACCCTGAATAGCCATCTAGAAAACAATAATATTCTTGTCCAGCTAGTCTATCAAGCATTTGGTCAATAAAGGGGAGGAAAAAGTGGTCCTTGTTGGTGGCATTGTTTAATTTTTTATAATCTATGAAAATTCTCCACCCAGACACAGTTCTTATCGGAATGAAGTCATTAATTTCATTAACCACTACTGTCATACCCCCTTCTTAGACACACATTGGACGGGGCTTACCCATTTGCTATTAGAGATTGAAAATACAATACCTGCATCAAGCCACTTAGGCCTCATTTATTTTTTTTAAGATTAAAATGTCTGAATCTGAATATATATCTGAATATCAAAATGTGTATTAAGATTAAGACATCTGAATCTGAATATGCATCTGAATATTAAGATACGTATTAAGATATGAATACTAAATGATTAATATTGTTTTGTTTTTTTAGCATCTGAATATATAAAATCTTTATTTAAAAATTGATAAACATAAAATTTAAACAAAATATTAATTAATCTAACATTCTATCAATAATATATATTTGGTAGTTGGTGGTGGTGATGGCTAACAGAGGTGCTTGTGAATGCCGACTAAAGACGTAGTTGGTGGTGGTTTTGGTTGATGGTGGTGGTTCTGGGTAGTAGCTAGTGGTAATTAGTAGCAATAGCGATTATGGTTGAGGATAATGGTGGTGCATGGTGAATGTTAATAATGGTGGGTGGCGGCGATAATTGTGGTTGTGATTAAGGAAGGTGATGGTCGGTGGTGGTAGTTTATAATAGTAGGTGGTGCCGGATATTGTTGTTGATAATGACGGGGTGATTGGTTGTGGTAGTTGATGAGGGTGAGTGTGGTTGTGGTTAAAGATGGTGGTGGTAGTAGTTGATAATAGTAGGTGGTGGGAGTAATGAATGTGGATGATAGCATCTTAACGAAATTAAGTCTCTATTATGGATCTTAATCATACTGACCTATTCGGACCCATTAAGTGGTTGTAAAGTTAAAAAAAAATACACTTAATAATTAAGATCTGAATGATTAAAATTCATACTTTAAAAATAAATGCACTTAATGTATGAAATCTGATGATTAAGATTCAGACCTCCATTAAGTGGAAACAAATGAGGCCTTAATCACTTCTTTTCTTACCACCTCTTCATGATTGGATTTAGGTGGCGTTGGTGCTCTACACTTGGCTTGTGCCTTCCTCCATGAGGATTTTATGCATGCATAAGGCCAGACTAATGCCTCTAATATCATACATCGTCCACCCAATTGCTCGCGTGTGCTCAAGCAACACTCTTAATAGATTTTCTTCCTGCAACTTAGACAAGTCAGAGGAAACAATAACAGGTAGAGTGTCAGAACCACACAAATAGGCATATTGAAGGTGAGGGGGAAGGGTTTAAGTTCCAATTTTGGAGCCTCTTTAATTGATGGCTTTGGTGGCGGCCCACTTGGCCTATTTAGGGGCTCAAAGGGATTTAATCCATGTATGTAGACGAAGGAAGCATCTAGCATATGCATCATCTCCTCAACCTCTTCATCAATTTCCAAGCTATCAAACAACATGAGTGCTTTCTCTAGAGAATTGTCTAGATATACACTCATGTCGATAAGTTGCTCATCCACCTCCACAACAGATATCATAGTGAGATCCTCATAATGGTAGGGAAGTTGGATTGCCCTGTAGACATCGAAAACAGCTTCCTTGTTGTCCTCCCTAATAATCATTTTTCCCTCTCTCACTTTAATAATTGCATCGCCTATATCTAAGAGAGGTCATCCCAATATGATTGGAACTTGTTCATGAGCCTCATAATATAGGATAATGAAGTCCTATAGGAAGATGAATTTCCCAATCTGCAGTAAAACATCTTCAATCACTCCTTCACGGTAAGCTATGGATCATCAACTAGTTGCAACATCACAGTGTTGGTCTTGGAGCTCCCAGACCCAATTTTTTGAACAAGGACAAGGGTCAGATTTATGCTTGACCCCAAATCACAAAGGGCACGAACCGTATCCATATTACCAATTCGCACAAGGATGGTAAAGTTGTCAGGGTCCTTAAGCTTTTGAGGGAGCTTGTTTTTGACCCTCGAAGTGCACTCCTCGGTAAGTGCGACTGTCTCGAATTCAGTCAATCTCCTTTTGTGAGCCATTATATCTTTGATGTACTTAGCATATTTTGAAATTTCACGAAGTACATCCACCAATGGAATATTTAATTGACCCTAGCTCAACATAGAGAGAAATTTGTTGAACATGCGATCATCATTCTTCTTTTGTAATCTTTGGGGGAAAGGTGGTGCTGGTCTTGCAGCATTCACTGGCTCTGAACTTGCATCCTCTTTCTTTGACTCGTGTGTTGCCTTAGGAATCAACTTCCCCTCAGGTATAAGCTTACATTTTCTCTTCTTTGGCATTTCTTCTAATTCCCTCCTATTTCTGAGTGTGACAACACTAACTTGAGGGTTCTTCTTTGTATCACATTCACTGGGAAGAGCGCCTGTAGGCCTAGTATTGTGATGTGATGCTAACTGCCCCATTTGTCTCTCAAGATTTCTGAAATCGGTCTTGAGTTATTGATTGTCAAGCAATAACTTCTTTAACAGGTCATTTGTACTCTCCTCTACTTGTTGGGGTGACTTCTGAGGTTGATTGAACTTTCCTTGGGGTCTATACTGATTTTGATTCGTCTAATTTCCACCCCAGGAAAGAGTTAGGATGATTCTTCCAATTTAAGTTGTAAGTGTTCCTATATTATGCATGCTGATTTATTGGGCCTCTGCTATGTTGCCCCACATAATAGATGGATTCAAAATTTGTGGGGCATATGTCACTCGTGTGACCGTCACGACATAATTCGCGGCAAGTAGGCATATGTTGTATTTGGTGCATTGTCATTCTATTTATCTGATTTGTTAATTTCGCTATATCTGCTCTCATGGCTGAGAATTCATCAAGCTCAATTACATCAGTTGCCTTCTGTTTAAGTGTTATTCGTGATTATGCATCTCCTTGCCAATTATTATCATTAGCATTAAAATTATTTAGCTGGAGTTGGATTTCAATATACGACCTAGCCATGCAACTACCCCCACAAGCCGAGTCAAGATTCTTTGATATCTTGTCCACACCCCATCAGTCTGACAGTGATGTGGGCAGTCTCTGAGTAGCTTCTTGTATCTTTCCCAAGATTGACGAAGAGTCTCGCCATCTCGTTATTGGAACCCAAGAATCTGGCTCCTCAGCGACTTTTTCTTCTTAGTGCGAAAACTTGATTAAGAATTTTCTCGCTAGATCATCCCAGGTGTGGATCAAATTCCTGGGATCCTTTTGTAACCATTCTTTGGCTTCACCGGTAGTGAAAATGGGAACAATGTCAGCCTGACTTAGTCCTTGGAAATGTTCGGACAATTTTAAGTATGCGTAATTTCTAGGAAGTTCTGAATGTGCCACTACGGATCTTCATGAGGTAGACCCATATACTGCCCGTGGACTAAATTAGTTGTACCATGTACTATTTGAGTTCAAAGTGACACGTGATATCAGGCTTCACCATAGCCTGAGTCATATTAGCAAAATTGGGCCTTGTGGCTTCTATCACCGAACGCTCCTCATTGCCTTCTATCTCTAGTGGTTTTGGTTGAACTACAATGTCCAACTCTCTTTCTGCTCTAATTCTAGTTTCGACTTCCTTCCTCACCCTGTGAAGTGTTCGTTCAATTTCATTATCAAGAGGAAGGAGCTTGTTTGCGCTTCTACTCCTCTACATTCAAGAGAAGAGCATGCGTTAACACAAATAAGACAAAAGGATCAAATTCTTGGGATCCTTTTGTAACCATTCTTTGGCTTCACCAGCAGTGAAAATGGGAACAATGTCAGCCTGACTTAGTCCTTGGAAACGTTCGGACAATTGTAAGTATGCGTAATTTCTAGGAAGTTCTGAATGTGCCACTGCGGATCTTCATGAGGTAGACCCATATACTGCCCGTGGACTAAATTAGTTGTACCATGTACTATTTGAGTTCAAAGTGACACGTGATATCAGGCTTCACCATAGCCTGAGTCATATTAGCAAAATTGGGTCTTGTGGCTTCTATCACCGAATGCTCCTCATTGCCTGCTATCTCTAGTGGTTTTGGTTGAACTACAATGTCCAACTCTCTTTCTGCTCTAATTCTAGTTTTGACTTCCTTCCTCGCCCTGTGAAGTGTTCGTTCAATTTCATTATCAAGAGGAAGGAGCTTGTTTGCGCTTCTACTCCTCTACATTCAAGAGAAGAGCATGCGTTAACACAAATAAGACAAACTGAAAATTAAAACTTGAACAAATTACTAATAAAATCTTAACTCGAACAAGTAGCTAATTTCTAAGTCCCCGATAACGGCGCCAAAACTTGTTGTGACCAAAAATTCACGCACGTATACGTGGTCATCATGTAATAAAGTAGCGAGTAGAGTATCGTTCCCATGGAGACTTATGATTAACTTTTGACTGATTCAAACTCAAACAACTTATCGATTTAAGAGATATTTCACAAAATATGTAAGTGATTAATTAACTACCAAAGAAACTATCAAGTAGTGAAATAACTAGAGATCGATTAAAACACATAGGCAATTTCGGATAAAAATCAGTATGAGAGGATATTCCGGGGTCATAGGCTAGTTAACAATCTTGTTGTGTCGTTGGCTTAAACTGACTAATTGATTTATCTGGTTTGTTGATTGGCAGAGTTAATGTTACTCATAAAAATCTATTGAGTTCTTACTCGCCTATTCAAGCTAAATGAATACCTATATGTCTATGGAATTAAGATTAACAAGAAACGCATTTATAACTCCCGTATAATAACTAAGCAAGACTATTAGGTATATTTCTATCCTAATTGCGAATCTGTTTCCCGATGCCTGAGTTTAAAAAATTGCTATATTTTATCTATCGGCCCGTATGCCACGTGTATAAGTTTGTATACCATGTTTGGTCATCCTATGTTGAGTATTCCCTTATGTTTTGTTTTGTTATCTCATGGCAGCCTTTCCGGCTTATTTACCCATGATACTATGATAGAAAGACACGTTACGTTGGTACTCGGTTGAGTAATGCACTAGGTGCCTATCACAGCCCATCAGTTTGGGTTGTGACAAAAGTGGTATCAGAGTAATTCTGTCCTAGCGAGTCTACAAGTCGTGTCTAGTAGAGTCTTGTTGATGGGCGTGTTGTGCACCACACTTATAAGGAGGAGGCTAAGGGCATTTAGTGTTGTCACTCTTTCTTCTTACTATAGATCGTGTGGTAGAGCTCAATTGTACGAATTCAAATTCTTAAATACTATTTTATTCGTAATACAGTGATACCTATATTCATAAAGATAGTTGGTAAGAGATTAAATGTGGCTGTGGAAGAGTTGAGTCAGAGGAACTCGATTTTGCATCATGCTTATGATGAGTAAATGTGACGTCATCATTAGATCATGTGTGTACTAAGACGTGTAAGCCTCTTGATAAGGAGCCCTAAGGCATGAATTTCTATCAACCCATGTGGTAAAAAGCAATAAGAGAATCATAATGAAGATACATGTTTCAACAAGTAAAAGAAAGCAAGGTGAAGAAGGGTACGAGGTACCCAGTAAATTAAGATTACAGTATTACAATTCAGGTAGAGAAATATAAGCATTTTGAGTTATCTTCAATAGTAACAGAGGTGTGTACAATTGGGCACACCCATCTCAGTTATGCCCTATGGGAGCTAACATATATAGTTTAAGAGAAGGACAAGATATCAGGATCCAGCTAGGTTAAAGTAACCCAAAATGGTGGATGGATTGTTAGTGTTAGCTAACATTTTTGAAGGATATTGCAAACGTGGTAATAGTTCTCCTTGTGAGACACCCAAATAGTACAGTTAGATATGAATACTATAAAATTCAAAATATAGGCACTGGAATCGTAGAAAGGATAAATATTTACCTTAGTATGGCTCCCATCCCTAGTCAAGAGAGAATGTTAGGCGACTCGAAGAGCCAGTGGATGGAGCAATGGGATCTAAAAGTGAAAGAATATATTGTTGAAGTTTTCAGAATAAATGATAGTAAGAAATATTAGCAGGAGAATATGAAGAAAGTAAATGAAGCATTATGAGTAAGATCTGATAAATGAGTGATAACGGTAAATCAAAATATGACAGGATGGCAGAGTCTATAGTAAGGTGAAGGGAAAGACAAGAGGAGACATGACTCAAAACAATATAAGAGTATAAGCCATAAAGTCATGTCTTCATTTCGAGAAATAAGTTGGTGACTCCAACGTGATTACCAGAAGGAAAAGTTAGACCTCTAGAGTACTAGAAATCAGTATGGGCCAGTGAAAATAGCCAACATCATGAGAATTTCATAGATCACGTTCAAGCAATAATAGAATGGACAACAGAAGAATAACATTTAAAGGTCATTCAGAAAGATGCTTTCCTAAAGCAAGCACTGTGAACAGAGTTAAGCTTAAGGGACTAAATGCGCCAATTACACTAGATGGCACCTTCGTGCATAAGAAATTCAGTTATCCTTGGTATAGAAGGATTATCGCAAGGCGAGTAAGAATCAGTGAAGTGAAAAGATGCCAAAGATGAAGAGAGGGGGGAAGATGGTGTGATGTGGTATTAAGTCGGAGTTAAGTAGCTCAAGTAACTATGGAATGGCAAAGGAAGAATGTGATAGAAAGGTGAAAGGGATGAGATTTAATTTATTCAAATCCTACATATATGTTACGACTTTAGAACATTATGCAACAATGATGTCGGGGAGAGGCAGTAAGGGTTCTCGGCCAGGATGTTATTAATAAATGCGTGTGAATGGACATTTGATAAATAAACAGCCAGTGCAAGAGGTAAGTAAGACAAAGAAAATAACCCAAGAGATATTAAGAGGAATACTGATATGAGAATGGACCAACGAGTATAGTAGTTAATTTAGGAAGAGTCTAGTTATGTCTAGACAAGAGGTTACAGATAAATCAGCAAATCGTACAAGACAAACGTAGTGAACCCAAACATAGTGAATTCAGTCTCGAAGATATGACATTGTAATCCTTGAGAAATTTTCAAATAGGAGTTGGGGTAGTTAAAGGTACCGTGTAAGTATTATGGAAATAAAAGAGAGTGCCACCGGGAAGACGGTCCAAAATTTTAGTTCAGAAGCAACCCTACGAGCACAAGGGCGCGGAGGTAAGTAACTAGGTATAAATATAGGTGAGCAAGAACATCAACAATTCCATTGGGTATATGACGTAATAAGCTCGCAGCTTTACAAGAGTCAAAGGATCTCCCCTAAGTACTACAACGACAGACTAGCTGAGGAAATACAGAAGAAGGCTTCGACCTAAGCATAATAACTTGAAGAAGAAATGGTCTTGTAACAACAGTATCACTATAACATTTTATGCACTCCATAAGAAAGTGGCACCTGTCGTGGCTAATGAATGGGAAGTAAAGAAAATCAAAAGTGATATTTGAGATCGTATGAGTTACAGGAAATTCCAGTATTCGTGGGCAAAGATAAGCCAAGTATTCATGCAACAAGTGATAGAATGGTGAGGAAAAGTAATTGCTTACATCTAAAGACAAGTGAGAAGGAATGAAAGGAAATCTATGGTGATAGCAAGTTAGAGGAAAGATGTGAGTAGTATCAATAGATATGTGTAGGTTGCAAGCTAAATTATCGTAGAGATAGGAGTAAGGATAAGAATAGGTAAGTGAGAAGATGACGAGAATAGGTAACTCCTCAGGATTAAACCCATCAAAATAAGAGAGCTGATGGTTTCCGTAGGTTACAAAAAGCTCGGTACAGCCTAAATGAACCCAGAGGGGTCTAAGGCAAGGAGCAATTAGAAGATATGAAGCGTTGCCCTAGTAGTAGAATAAGAGTGTAATAGTGATAGATAAGAGGATAACGTTTAGACCTTTTATTGAGTAAAGATTTAAATAAAATGGATTTCATGAATTTTACGGGATTAGAATACCGCCATAAGATGAATCACGTTGGGATGCTATGCAATGCGGTTATTGAAGTATAGTATCATTCCTATGTGGATCAGGCAAATCACTTCAAATGTTTCCCGATATGACGTGAGCCCTGGTGATAATGTATTATGTAAGAGGTTTCAAGTTATCAGTAGTAGATTATGGATCAACATTAAGGTGAATAAACAATGGATGGATAAAAGTTACAAAGTATGAGATGAGATTAGGCCGTCATTCTTAAGATGAACAATAATGAGGAAGTATTAATGGACTTAGATTTATACATATAGGATAACCAGTGAGAGAGTAAACTGGAGTTGGGTAGCAAACCTCGGTAATAATAAACTGAAGTAAGTATTATGGTATAATATAACCTACCTAGATGTAGTAAAGTTATAAGTATAGATAACCAAGTCTATAAAACAAGATATAACAATAGTCGTAAGTTTGAGAAAGTACCAAGCGAAGGACTTCAGTACACCTATAGATGCCAAGAGGGACAACTTGTCATAGTTCTGTATATGTTCACAAAGTGAGGACTAAAGATTGGCTAAAAGCTTAAGGAAAAAGGAGAGAAGAGTCGCATAGGTGCACATACAAGGACAAAGTCATACATAATGCATGAAATAATGTAGCAATAGTTAGGAGATTGAAAGAATACCGACCACACGTCATGGTGTGAGAAAGAGGCCTAAAAAGGAGAATGCCCTGGCCTTGGATTTATTCACAAAATATTTACCTAGATGGCAAGGACAATATTAAGTATTCGTAAGAGATATAGGTTATGAGACTGATAAATACATCAATCAACATTCGAGGACGAATGTTTCAAAGGGAGGGAGTGATGTTACACCCCATGTTTTCCTACGTGAGAGTACGTCATAAGTCAATTGATGTAAGATAAGAAATGAGATTATATCTAAAAGTACATAAAGTAAGTTAATAATTTTATATTGAGGTTACAAATATTTAAGATCATGAATAACAAGTACCAAGAGGGTTGGAAGGCTTAGAAGCTAAACGAATCGAATAACATAAGTTTCGTCGAATATCAACAAGTTGGGAATGCTATAACATGTACTTTTGGGGTGAGACTAGTGTGACTAACATGATAAGGAGGAAATTAGTAATATGATAGTCGTGTATTACGTTTTGAAGTCAGGCGAGTTGTGGAACAAAAGTTGGCAAAGTTCATCACAAGTTTAATTCATAAATGTGCTGAAAATTGGTCAAATATAGCTTAGTTTTTCTCCCAATATACATGGAATTACAACATTATCAACCTTCAAAATTGAAGATATATGAGTCTAGTTTCTAACGCATTAAATTTTTCATCAATACGGCATCGGAGTGGAGAGATATTTGTGTCTTCTCGAGACCACGCAAGCAGCCCAATGGGACCCACTTAGGCAATTGACGACCCTTGAACATTTTAAAGGGGTTGGACGACTCGTTTTTGGTCATTTTCGATCAAGGATAGTTGACACACTCTCTCAAAACCTCTCTAATAGTTCTCCAAGGTTCCACGTCGTATCCAAGATGGTTTTACCTAAACCTACCCTCAAAAGTTAGCCTAAGTGAAGAAGAGAGCCTCTATGGTGTTGTGATGTCATTAAGGGTGCTTGTAAGATAAGAGAAGATTTGGTTAGAGTTTGTTCCAATTATTCAAGGTATTTATAACACCCTATTGCTTAGGCTTAAGCTTATCTATGTGTTGGTTAAGTTATTTGGATGAAGAATTACAAGATAGAACTTGAAGTTGTATAAGAGTTTGTTGTCTCTTAATGGACTATTTTGGAGTTGTGTATATGACTTCATATGGATGGAAATCGTGGGGAATAGATTGTTTATAATGTTCTTATTGTTGTTATTCTTGTCAATATATTATGTATGTTGATGATGTTGTAAATAGGAGAATAAGTAACCAAACAATAACTAGAAGTTGTCCATGTTGTTGTTATATCTTTTTAGGTTGTATGATGTTACTTTTATGAGGATATAAGGTTGGAATGTCATGTAAATATATATGTTTATATGTTGGACATGTTGATGGTGTTGTAATTATAGTATATAGGAATAAGAGTTGGGGTTTGTTTCCAATCCAAGCTTGCGGCTCGCTATGTTAAGTAGTAGTTCTGTTGGTGACGTTTGTGCACATGTTGTTATGTAGAGTGAATTGTTTTGTCGGGCTGTTGGGTGTATTGTGGTGCTGATTTTATATATTTTAAGCTTGTATGTGTTCCTTTTGTTTATATGTACATGGGGAAAGCAAGGAAAACAAGCGAGATGCTGCCCGTTTTAATATAAAATAAGTTTGTCGTTCGTTGTATGATAGTTGCATCTTTAATAGTTTAACGATAGCATTATTATCGTTGTTGTAGACTAAAGTGAGATGAGACGATTTCAACATAGTTATTAGACAACTATGATAAGGTATGTTAAGGCTATCCCTTCTTTCCTTTTGGCATGATCCATATATACAAATTAAACAAGCAAACGCTCAACTTTCACAAATGACTCTATTCTTAGAAGTACTAGGGGTGTCTATGTTCTTGATTCCACATGTGTCCTATTATTATATCGTCTATTTATGGGTGTCAGAAAATATGTAAGTTTATAAAGTTTATTTTGTTATATTAACCGAAGGCATATTGATCTTATGACATTTCAAGAGATCTTATTGACTTACTTAATTATGCATTGCATTCATTTATACATGTACATTGACCCATGACTAGATGACATTATATACGCGCATATTTTATGTATATGGGGTATGGGAAAAGGTTACGACATTATATACGCACCATCACCAGATCAGCTGGCATACATTAATGATTTCGCACCTGAGGCCGAGATGATATGATGAGATGCCCTCAAAGGCTTGATGATGTTATGTACGCATATACCTATGCATGATATGACATTTATATGCATATACATGATACTATAAATGTTCCACGATTCACTAAGTTATTCAAACTTAAAAGTTGAGTCCTTTACTCTATGTTTCTTTTATCTCTTTTATATACTACTTTTCATGCTTTACATACTCGGTACTTTATTTGTACTGACATCTTTTTTGCTTGGGAATGCTCTGGTTTATGCCCGTAGGTCCTGATAGACAGATTGATGGTCCTCCTAGTAGGCTATTAGCTCAGCAGAATGTGTATGTACACTCTACTTGCTCCGAAGTTACATATTTGGTCAGTTTGCTTTGGACATGATTATATTGGTATAGTGGGGCCCTGTTCCGACCTTTATGATGTTTACGTACTCTTAGAGGCTTGTAGACAGATGTCATGTATATGGATGATTGTATGGCCATGTCGGCCTATGTTTTGAGTGTACAAATGACCATTTCGGTCTTATAGGCCCGTATATCACATGTATAAGTTTGTATACCATGTTGGGTCATCCTATGTTGGTTATTCCCTTTTGTTTTATTCTGGTTATTTCATGACGGCCTTTTCGGCTCATTTACCCATGATATTATGATAATAAAGACAAGTTACATTGGTACTCGATTGAGTAAGGCACTAGGTGCCCATCGCGGCCCATTGGTTTGGGTCGTGACAAGAGGCGACATCAATAATAGGCCTTGTCATTTTGGTGGTTTCAGTTATGCTTTGTCTGGATGCAAGGGTCACTTTGATAAAGGTCATGTTATTCGAATAGTACAGTCAGCACTCTAGGTTTCCATGGTAGATCAGGTGGACATAGCGATTATGGATTTAGTTCCGAGCGTCCAACATTTAGAGCACTTCCAGCTCCTAATAATGCACCTCTGATACAAAGTTACCATGGTGGTTATTCAGGTCATGAGGGACAATTTTAGGTTCAACAACCATGTCAGCAAATGGTTTGCTATGTGTGTGAGAATTGAAGCACGTCGCGAGGTTTTGTCCCAGTTCGTAGAGTAGTATGCCACAACTAGGTACTCGTGCTAGTGGTGGAGGCCATCCAAGTAGAGGTCGTAGTAGAGTTGAAGGACATGCTGGTGGGGTTCGGCCCCATTGTTATGTATTCCTGGATAGGCCTGAGGCAGATTCTTTTGATGTAGTATTATAGGTATCATCTCAGTCTATCATAGAGATGCTTCAATGTTGTTTGATTTGGGTTCTGCAATTCTTATATGTCTTCATATTTTGCATTGTACTTGAGTATATCTCATAATTCTCTTGATATTCCTACTTTTATATCCACAATGATTGGGATTTTATAGTAGTTGATTGGGTGTACCTTTGTTATTGTATATGGTGGATTTTGAGGTTATTCATGCCAAGACCATGATATTAGCTATGTCAGGGTTGCCTAGATTAGAATGGAGAGGGACCCTTGGCCCTTCCACAAGTAGGGTGGTCTCATTTATGAAGGTGTGTTTAGCATATTTGCCTTACATTCTATATTCTATTGTAAAGGTTCCTTATATGGATTTAGTAGTGGTTATGAGAGAGTTTCTGGAGGTATTTTCTGCAGATTTATCGGGCATGTTATCTCATATGGATATTGACTTTTGCATTGATTTGGTTCCGAGCACTCAACCTATTTCTATCTCACCATACTATGTGGCTCCAACTGAGTTGAAGGAAATGAACGAGCAACTACAAGATTTGCTTGATAAGGGGTTCATTAGACTGAGCGATTCTCCTTGGCGTGCGCGGGTACTTTTTTTAAGGATAAGGATGGTTCTATAGGGATGTGTATTTATTATCAACAGTTGAACAATGTTACAATCAAGAACAAGTATCAACAACCTCGTATTGATGATTTATTTGATCATCTTCAGGGTGCCAAGGTGTTCTCTAAGATTGATTTGATATTTGGCTACCATTAGGTGAATATTACGGTTTTAGATGTCCCTAAGACAACTTTTAGGACACTTTATGGTCAATTTGAGTTCTTGGTGATGTCATTTAGTTTTACCAATGCTACAAGGGGTTTCATGGATTTGATGAACCGAGTGTTCAAGACCTATTTGGATTCCTTTGTAATTGTGTTTATTGATGATATTCTGGTTCACTCTTATGGTAGAGAGGAGCATGAGAAACACTTGTAGGTTGTACTTAAGACTTTGAAGAATCGTCAGCTTTACGCCAAGTTTTTGAAATATTAGTTTTGGTTGGACTTAGTTGCATTCTTGGGTCATGTTATGTATAGCAATGGTATTAAGGTTGATCCTAAGAAGATTGGGGAATTATAGAACTGTCTAAACCTACGTTAGCTATATAGATCCAGAGTTTCTTGGGTCTGGCAAGCTACTATTGTCGCTTTACTTAGGGATTTTTATATATTGTAGCCCTATTGACCAAGTTGACTCAGAAGGTTGCTCCTTCCAGATGATCTAATAAGTGTTATGAGAGCTATCAGAAGCTCAAATTTACTTTGACTATGGCTCCAGTGTTGGTGTTTCCCACAAGATCAAGGCCTTATACAATGTATTGTGATGTTTCGTATATTAGTCTTGGTGCGGTTTTGATGTAGTATAGTAGGGTGATTGCCTACGCATCTCGTCAGTTGAAGACCCATAAGAAGAACTTATCTTGTTCATGATTTGGTTGAACTACTTGTATGGTGTGTCATGTGAGGTTTGCACTGATCATTAGAGTCTTCAGCATGTGTTCAAGCAAAAGGATTTGAATTTGAGGTAGTGGAGGTGGTTAGAGTTGTTGAAAGACAATAATATTACTATCTTGTACCATCAAGAAAATGTGGTAGCTGATGTGTTGAGTAGAAACACGTAGAGTATGGCTAGTTTGGCATTTATTATAGCCAAGGAGAGGCCATTAGCTATGGATATTTAGGATTTAGATAATAGATTTGTGAGATTGGATATTTCTGAGCCTAGTGGAGTTCTTGCTTGTGTTGTTGCGCATTCATCCTATGAGGGAATTAAGGCTCACCTATTATGATGATCCACACTTAATGGTTTTTAAGGACACAATGCAAAAGGGTGGTGCCAAGAAGGTTGTGATTGGAGATGATGGTGTTTTGCACCAGCTTTATAAATCTAAATCTTAGTGGTTCATGACTTGTACTACCAATTCTTACGGTGTTTTGTATGGATATTAATCTTCTTATATATTGTTATTGATGATCTTTCATTTGAGTTATATCATTCATATTTTGGCTTACCCAGCATATTGGGATTAGGTGCCATAATGACTAGGTAAAATTTTGGGTCGTGACAAGTTGGTATCGGAGCTCTAGGGTCATAGGTTTTACGAGTCATGAGCAAGTATCTAGTAGAGTCTTGCGGATTGGCATGATGACGTCCATACTTATCTCCAAGAGGCTACAGGGCCTCTAGGAAACTTCACCTTCTTTCTTTCTTTATCGTGCGTCCTTGATTCAGCTTGAAGCTTGTGTATTTGATTTCTTCGATTCACTCATACGTGATGGTTAGCACTCGGTATTTGTTATGTACCGATGACTTGTGATGTCGTGGATGAGGTGCGAAATATGTTTCTGTATTGTGAAGGTAGGCCATTCTAGAGGACTTGAGGTCAGTTTAGACCACAACTTGGGCTCGGCAGTTTCAGTTGTGTGAACATGTGCATTTGACCTTATATGCCTGGTAGTGTCCCTAGGAGTGGGATTGATTGCTCAATGAGAGGACATATAGCTATATGATGAGTATATGTGACTGAGGGCTATGCCTATATGGTTGGATATCACGGGAAAGATTTTCTTAGGATTCAAAGGGCTACAGATTCTTGATTTTTATCTTGATATGTTTTATAGCCTTAAGTATGGATGTGTTGGTGGATATTTCAGTTGTTCATTTGAGCAATGAAGCGAATTTCTATATTATTGATGAGTATATACTTAGAAACATTAATTAATTTAACAGTGGTTGTAAACATGGTAGGGTCATAGAGGTGTAGGCGTGAGGATAAACATATGGGTTATCTCCTGCAAGAAGGTCTGAGGTAGTGTGATTCATATGAGGTTTCTATGAAGAGTTTTCCCCCAAATCAATGGGATGTATGCACTATGATTAGAGTTCGGGTCGTTTGAGAAAGTTTGCATGACTGTCACGAGGATGAGTATGTACTTGGTAGATGATTTGGAATGTTTTATAACTAATGCCAAATGAGCTTTTGAAGAATTCATTTGAAAAATAGTACGAGATAATGCCAGTTATGAAGGAAGATTATTGTGGGTTATTAGATGATATGTTCTGTGGCTTCGAGACAAATGGGGGTCTACTATAGACGATAAGATTGTATGGTCATGTGCTATATTAGTTCCTGGACTAAAGGGACGCTTATGGATTAGTTATGACTTGAAAGGGATAACTTCAAAGATGACTCAAGCAAGGAAATTATTGGATGCATGATGTACTATACTTTATGAGTATATGGAGATTTAGGGATTATTCAGGTTTGACATTTGTTATGAATTTGGTGTGTAAGAAAAAAGGAATAGCTTGGTTACGTCTTTTTGGGTATTCAGGTGCTGGTGGAGCACAAGTCGTTCAACTCGTATTGGTTGTGCATTGGAGAGAATAACAGAGTGAATGTCTCTCAAGAAGGCTATAATGGGTTTGAGATTCATATGTGGTATGTAAGGATTTCCATAATTGTGTGTGGCTAAGATCTGAGATTTGTATTGGATGGTGCCGAGATTTACGCTATTTCTATATCATTATTGATTCTACATTTCAGTATTAGAGAGATGAAAGAAATAAATTCAAATTCATAAAAGATCTCTTCAGAGCAGGCATTTGAGTTTGTGGTACTATTGGGTTCATGAGTGGGAATAAAGTGGATTATGGGTCTTAGGACGATGTCTTTCCATGTTAGGGTCATTGTGGCGAGCTTAGATTAAGGACCATAGTCTATTGGGTAAGAGAATTGTAATCTTGAAGGTAAGACATAAGGAACTGGAAGAAGTTCAGTTAGCTTACTAGTTGTTTGGGTCAACATAGTAGTAAAAAATTGGTTCCTTTGGTGTATAGGGCTTCACATTTCTATTGATTTGGTTATGCAAATAGGTTTTGAAGATTTGTGATGGTTTCGACCACGACTTGAAACTGATGTCTTCAAAAGGTATAGAAGGTTTGTTGCATGTTGCGGTGTTCTCCTAGATTGAGTTGGGTGGTAGGATTCTGGTTATTGGAGTGTCTATCCTATTTGTGGTTCAAAGTTGATAATGAGATTCTCCTATTTTCATATTATAGCATGATAGATACGGTGAGCCGTACGAATTGGGATTGAATGGACAAGGTTGCGGTTTAGTTTAAGAGGAAGGTCATGAGCTCTAGACAGCATAAGAGATTTCAGATGTTTAAGAGAATGATTCCACTATCCGATATCGCCTAAGAAGGGTATATGTTATAGAAAATGCATCGTATTATGATTTGTCGATGCTTGACTGGTACTACAGAAATTGCATGGTTGATGTAACGAATCGGCTGGTCTTCTTATATATTTGAGCCTCGTTCTCCTATTTGATGTTTCCCCTATGCTTGTTTGATATTTTGTGACTTACGAGGATGGTTGGTTTGGCTTCAAGAAGCTTTTGGAATGAATTGGAACCCTTAGTTTTATTTTAGGAAGCTTACGTTGTAAGAGTTGACCATGGTTTAAATTTTGTGTAGACGACCTCAGATTTGTGATTTGATGGCTCCAATAGGTTCTTATGGTGATTTTGGACTTAGTCTATGTCAAAATTTGGATTTAGAGGTTCCTAGGGTGTTTTGACTCTAATTTTTAAGAGTTAGAAATTTAAAGGTTTGGAAAGTTCATGAGTTTGACGGGGAGTTAACTTTGATGACATCGAAATTAAATTGTTGGTCTAGAAGTTAATAGAGGCTCTTTTTTACATTTGGTACTTGTGTGCAAAGTTTGGTTGTAATCCGGATTGGTTAGGATTGAATGAGGTATTTGATTTAAAGTTGAAGTTCTTGAACTCGAGAGAAGTTAAATTTGTGTTTTGACCTTTGATCCATTTATGTGATGTTGTTGTATGTATTTGGAGGCTTTGGTTAAGTCTAGATAGTGATTATGGAGTTTTTGGTGTGATTGGACGGGGTCTCGTAGGGCTCGAGTGAGTTTTGGACCACCTGGAGCATTGTTGGAATTTCAGAAATTTTGCTGGTATCTGGTGTACTTCGCGATCGGGGAACAAGTCTCGTGATCTCCAAGAAGGACTTTGGGTAGGTTGACTTCATGTTCGAAGGATAGAGGTCACATCTGCATAGAGTTATGGCTTTTGGGTCCTTGTATTCATGCCTCATGTGGAAGGGAGGTAGACTAGGAGCTGGTAAGAGCTTTGCCTTAGCGATTGCGGGAGGGGGCTCACGTTCGCGTAGGCTAGGGGCATTTACGCTTCGTGTTCGCGATAGTTCTTCTGCATTTGCGATGGGTTTTTTTGGGTTGTTGCATTTTTTTGTTTCCCAAATGTAAAGTAGTCACCGCGTTCATAAAGGGTGGTGTTGGGCAGACTATATGAAGTTCTAATTTTGGAATTTTAGCACGTTCTCTCATATTTTGAACCCTAGACTAAGAGAGGCGCGATTTTTGAAGGAGACTTTCATACAAGACCTTGGGGTAAGTGATTTCTATACATTTTTTTATTATTTCAAGAATCACGGATTATTAAAACTTAAAATATAGAATCTTGAGGGGAATCTGGGGAGGGGGGGTTTCCTACAACTTAAGAGAGTGAAAATTGAGGATTTGGAGGTTGATTTAGACTTAATTTTGGAATTTAATCACATATTTAGACTCATGGGATTATGGGTAGTCAAGATATATACCTTGACTCGAGTTGTGACCATATGGGATCAGGTTGGCTTTTGTTAACTTTTTGAGAATTGTGTAAAGATTGAAACTTTATTATTTGAAATTGATTCCTATAGCTTTATTTGATGTTATTGAGTTGTTTTTAGCTTGATTCAATCCATTCAGAACCCGATTTGCAACGAAAGGCATTTTTGGAGTATTAATTTTGCTTGTTTGAGGTAAGTACCTTGCCTAGCCTTGGTTTAAGGCTCTAGTTGCTTGAATTGTTGATGCTACGTGCCAAGGGTGATGTACATGCATTGGATGAGTGTGTGTGGATGCACTAGATTTCATCCATGCTCGGGGTGGTTCTTAGACTATGTTATGCCTTGTATTAAATACTAAGCTTCACGCTATCATTCTTCATATGGTTGTAACCCTTTGTGAGCTACTTAAATCATGCTAGATATCATGTGTAGGTTATTTCCTATTCAAACATGATAATTGCTATTTTGTGGCGTATTCACCTTATCTGATCTGTGGTAGCACACTTCGCACATGCGTATACCTTAGCATTTCACTTTTATCAATCTATGATTATGTGATTTGATATCTATTATTCATACACGTGTATTCTTGTATATGTTTTATGTGTGATATGGACTGGATTGGTAGCACGTGAATGGTCCGTGAAGTTTGAGCTATGGGACAGGGTACCGGCCTACCCATAAGTCTATAGTAGAATTCTGACACGATGACTCATAGACTCGCCCGCACTCCGAATGAGGTGGAGTCTTACGGATCCTTCACTGAATGCTAACCTCGTCTACTATGAGGTCTCATCAAACTGATTATCTATACCTGCAGGCATGAATGCAGCATCCCCAACAAAAGGACGTCAGTACGAATAATGTACCGAGTATGTAAGGCACATAAATAAGTATATAAAAGACATGGAAGAAACATGGAATAAATGACTTAACCTGTATGTCTGGATAACTCTGTAAATAATGAAATACTTATAGTGTCATGCTTATGCGTATAAATGGCATGCCGTTCATAGGTACATGTGTTCAAAATATCATCAAGCCTCTAAGGGCATCCTATCATATCATCTCGGCCATTGTGGGCAAAATCATCAACGTATACCAGCTGATCATATGGTGGTATGTATATAATGCCGTAACCTTTTTCCATATCCCTTATACATATAATATGCATATATACGTGTATATAATGCCATTTGGTCATGGGTTAATGTACATGTATAAATGAATGCAACGCATGAGAAGTACATCAATAAAATCTCTCAGAATGTCATAAGACCATTATGCCTTTGAATAATATCATGAAGTAACCTTTTTCAACTTATGTAGTTTCTGAGACCCATGAATAGATGATAGAACAATAGGACATATGGAGAATCAAGAACATAAGCATCTCTAGCATTTCTATGAATAGAGTCATTTATGGAAGTTGTGCTCGTTTCGTTAGTATTGCGTGGATAATGCCAAAAAGAAAGAAGGGATAACCTTAACATACCTGAGCCGATTCTCTTCACAACCCCTCTAGCACACGTCAATTGCAACAACAAGTAATGGCGGATCGAAGTAGGGGAAAATCCATATGATATTCTTGAGAAAGATTGTATCGTGCTCTCTTAGAATTGCATCTCACGTTGTCGTAGTGTTATAAGGCTTAATATTAGATTATTGAGAATCCATCTGTTACTTAGCATATCTATGTATCTCACTTAACAATATAGGAAAGACTCTTAACATTGTGGGTTGTGGGCCCCACTTTCTATGGTGACTAAGCCAACTAAACTCACTAACTTTGCCACCTTGAAGTGTGACTTAAGAGTCACTTATTACCTACTCCCTTGGTTGCCACGTTGAGGCACCTTACTTATCCACAATTCTAATTAATTATTTACTAATCTCTTGATTAACTTTTTAATCTCCCACTAACCAATAATTAGTCAATTATCCATATAATCAAGAATTATCTCAAGTTACTCAAAATACAACTCACTTTTAACACACTTTATACACCTTACTATCATGATCTTGTGGTACTTTGTATGGCACTAATCCATAAATACGGGAGTATTATAGCTTGGACCGTACTTTATCCCCAAATTACCAAACTTCGAGGAAACTCATTTTCTTCAATTTGCTTACCCCCTCATCTTCACGAATTTACTTATCACTTGTTGAAATAGCGTAATACTTATAATCCCAAAGTAATCTCATTCCCGAACTTACATTGATTAACTTACGACGAAACTTTAACATACGAAAATGCGGGATGTAACATCTCATTTCCGAACTTCCATCAATTTATTTATGGCGTACTTTCACGTACAAAAATATGGGGTGTAACAATACATATATTCTTGTGTATGTTTTCTATGTGATGGACTGAATTTGTAGCACGTGAGTTATCTGTGCGGGTTGAGTTGGTATGGAACGTGATTTTTCCTTGGCGGTGATTATGATTATGCACATGAGTTGTCTTTGCAACGTATGGATAAGGATCCATCCCCCTAGGTTTGTCCTCTCATGTTTCTCCTTGATGAAGTACACGCGAATTATGAAAAAATGTCCAGTGGTTGGATTTTGTGTATCTTCTTTATATGCAAACTTCTTGGATGTATACATGATTTTTACTATGTATCTTATCTATATGCTATCTCCGGAATATAAACATTCTTTTATGCATATCTTCGCTATATGTTTCTTTACTTTTTGAGATGATTTATAGTACATATCTTCTTCATATGTGGATCCATGTAACTTGACTTGTTTAATTCATGCATATCTTCTCTATATGCAACTATTGACGGACTGCTTAATATTTCACGTATATCTTCTCTATATGCAAGCTTTAATAATATAATGATGTTAAACACAATCTTCTCTATATGTTGAGTTGTTAAAACGGTACAGTACCTATGCATATCTTACCTAAATGTAATTGTTGACGTGTTTTCTGATATCAATTGCATATCTTCTTCATATGTTGAACTGTTAAGAGACTTACGCACATATTCTTTATGTGCACTGATTGGTTGTACCTGTATTTCATGCTTAAATTCGATAATGTTGCTAGTTACATGTATATTATATGTATATGAGTATCCTTCACCTGAGACCTCTTCACTACTTGCGAGGTTAGTCAGTATACTTATTGAGTACATGGGATGAGTATTACTCATACTAAACTTCTGCACCTTGCGTGCAGATCTTGGAGCTAAGATGTTGTAGATGACGGAGGTTAGCACTAAAGATGTACATGCATTTTAGATATAGCTACCACTTGTTCTTAGTAGTTTAGGATTTGTACTTCTGCTGATATTCAAATAGATATTGTGTTTCTTCTTTGTACCATCTTTGTAAATCTAAATCTTAGTGGCTTATGACCTAGACTACCAATCCTTGGGGTATTTTGTTTTGATATTCATCTTCTTATTTATCGTTATTTATGATCTTTCATTTGAGTTATATCATCATAGTTTGGCTTACCTAGCATGTTGAGATTAGGTGCCATCACAACTAGGTGAAATTTTGGATCGTGATAATAACCTTAATTTGAGGGAACTAGGATGTAGTAAGGTCTATTTTCTACGTTATGTATATGTTGGGGTCGGCGTATATGCAAGGTAACATATATTAATTTGCTATGGGTTAAGCATGCGTGTAAAATTAGCTTTTTTTGTTATGTTGCTTTGTGTGATATGCCTTCCATGCTCTAATTAGATTGTGATACTCCTCGATTGATCTTATTGATGTTAATAGTTATGTTGAGTTTGTTGAGATATTGGTCGTTAAGATTCTTGAAATGTTAGTTTGTGGCTATTATTGTAAAAGTAATCGCCATATCTCTTGTGGTGGGTTACATTTAATCACTCTTCTTGATGTTGATTGTGCTTTTCACCTTGCTTGGTACTATTTTATATATTTATGCTTGGCGTGGAAGAGTAAATTGCACGAAGGTTGTTTCCGTACTTGTGAGCAAGAGTGATTATGCACGAAGGGCGTTTCTGTCTACATGGAGTTTAAACTCTCGGTCAAACAACTACAATCTGACCCCGATATCATCAATGTCAACTCTCGGTCAAATTTATGTACATTCCAAACCTTCAAATTTCTACCTTTCACCAATTAGTGTCGAAACCTTCTAGAAATATCCAAATGCAAATTCGGACATATGCCCGAGTCCAACAGCATCAACGCCTAACGGAATCATCAAAACTCCGAACCGATAACAAATACACAAAAGTCAAACTTGGTCAACTCTTTCAAATTAAAGCTTCAAACATAAAATTCCTTCTTCCAAATCACTTCTGAATCACCTGAAAAACTAATACCGACGATTCACACAAGTCATAATACATCATACGAAGCTACTCAAGACTTCAAATAGCTTAAAGGAATACAAATTTCCAAAATAACTGGTCGGGTCGTTACAATAGATATCCACACTTATTCGACACTTTAGGTATGATTCTAAATTCGTTCAAGGACAAACGTTTATTTAAGAGGCGGAGAATGTAATGACCTGATCGGTCGTTTTAATTTCTAGATTCCTGTTCCCCTATTTAAGACTTTCTGTATGTGCTTTTCCTATTTTATGACTTGCGGGGATAGTTGGTTTGGTCTTGAGAGGATTCGGGTTGAATCCGAAACACTTAGTTCCATAATAGTGGCCCAAGGTGGCCAAGTTCGGCTTGAGTCAACACTTTTAGTAAATGACCTCGGAATCGGTATTTGAAGATTCCACTAGGTTCGTATGATGACTTTGGACTAAGGCATATGTTTGGATCTAGTTTCAGGTGGACCGGGGGTTTTTCGGTGCTTATTGTTGGAAGTTGTCATCTTGAAGGTTTTAGAGTTTGCTAAGTTTTATTTGAAGTAGACTTTGGGATTCCGAGTCTTGGAATAGGTTTATATAGTAATTTGTGACTTTCACATAAAATTTGTCGTCATTCCAAGTTGTCTAAGTATGATTTGTCGCGTTCGGAGTTGGTTAGAAGAAGTTTGAAGTTTAGAAGTTGATTAATTTGGTTTTGAGGTGCGATTCTTGGTTTCAATGTTATTTTGTGTGTTACGAGACTTTGAGTAGTTCCAAAATATGTTTATGGACTTGTTGGTATAATTGGACGGGGTCCCAGGTAGCTCAGGGGAGTTCCGGACCACCCGAAACAAGGTTGAAGTTGGTAGTTTTTCTGGTTCTTGTTTTTATTCTTCGTGAACACGGTGGGAGTCACGCGTTCGCAATAAAAGATTTTGGGTTGGGGCCATTTTGTGCTTTATGTTCGCAGTATGGACATCGCATTCGCAGATCATAGGGGTAAGTGGTCTATGCGTTCACATTCTTAGCGTCGTGTTCGCGCAGAGGGAGGTTGGTTGAGGAATGGCAGGCCTTTGGCCATCGCATTCGCGAGTGCTCTACAATGTTCGCGTAGGCTTAGTGGAGGTAGGAATCGCATTCGCGACTAGGCCCTCGCAATCATGTAAAGGAGGTAGCAACTAGGCGCCAGATTGGTCTTCGCGAACGCGAAGAGGGTCCCGCGATTGCGAAGAGTAACCCCTTGGCAAAAAATGATTTTATTTATGGGACTCATGCTCATTTTCCCCATTTTTCATTTGGCTTGGGAGATGTTGGAGCTCCTCAAGGGGGATTTTCACCAAGTATCATAAGATGAGTAATTTCAACCTATTGTGAGTTAAATACATGGATTATGAGTAGGTTGTAACATAGAAATTAGTAAAATTTTGGGATTTTGTTAAAAAAAACTAGGGTTTAGTAAAAATAATATTTGACCATGAAATTGATTATGGAATTGGGTATAAATACATATTTGAGTTTGTAAGGCCATGGGTAACATTTATCTTCAAAAATTTCTAAAATCGAGGCACGTGGGCCCGGTGTTGAATTTTGTTGACTTTCCGAGTTGGGTTGGGAAATTATTCTGATAGTTAAATTATGAACTTTTGAGCATATATTGATTGATTTATGCGTCTTTTGATTAGTTTCAGGTTGCTCGGCGTTGTTTATAGGCGACTAGTGAGGTTTGAGAGCATAGTAGAGGGCTTGGAAGCAAGGTAAGACTCTTGCTAATCTTGTAGAGTGAACTATCCCCGTAGGTATTCTAATTGTTGTGTGATATTTGTTATGGGTGCTACGTACGTGCGAGGTGACGAGAGTCCGTGCATAGCTAGAATCATATTTATGTTTGGGTAGACTTAGATTTTTACCATGCCTTATTTGTGCTACTTGAACTAAACGTGTTAATTTAATTACTTAAATTTATATGTGTGATTGGATTAGAATTTATGTTTGAACGAGCCTCTTTACCTTGAGTTTTTGGCGAGATACTTTATTTTCAATAAAATTATGTTTTCTTCACATTCCTATCCTCGTGTTATGTTTATTTGACCGATAGTTCGAAAAGTTTCTCTATTCATGTGGATCGGGCCATACACCTCCGCAATGCTATGAAATAGCATTATGGATCGGGCCATATGACCTTAGTAGTATATTTGAGATGCATCTATGGATCGGGCCGTACGATCACGGTAATGTACACTATAATTATGGATCGGACCGTGCAACCTTGTAATAATTCGTGCGTAATATCGATAGGAGTCAGAATATACATGAGTTTTCCTTCTTAACTTGAGATTTGACATTTACTTGATGTTCCTTGTCTGTTTGAGATAGCATATGTGTTATGACCTAATTTCCAAAACCCGATCGTGATGGCGCCTCTCATGAAGACAAAGCCAGCCAACTAATCCAAATCGTCTCTTTAACAATTATTAAACATAAATGAATAGATAAATACAGCTTAACGACAATAATAACCAGTATTTACAACCCAACACAACCTGACCGGGGTGTCACAAGTCACGAGCATTTATAAAAAACCTGGACACAACTACAGGGCCAATAATATACAAGAAATAAATTCCGGAATTCTAAACACAACGTCTAGTGCCGCAAATGCTGGCGGTCACCTTTCTCAGCCTCAATAGTAACACCTTCAATCAGCTAATAACCCGCTGCCGGGTGACCAATACCTGCAACTGCACGCGAGATGCAAATAGTAAAGTGAGTACTCCAACTCAGTGAGTAACAAAAATAAATAATAACTGAGCAGTAAGAAATCACGTAAAGCAACCAACATGATGTATAGAAGCCGGGTACAACTTTCTAAGAAAACAGTAAAATCTGTGATATCTTTAGAAATACCTTGGCTCATTTCAAATCTCTTTTAAAAATGGTCTTTTCAATAATTATGAAAACGATTTCAAAACAGTTAGGGCTGATAAGCACAGAAAAATCTACCTTCGGGCATAAATACCCCAGTATAACAGGTAAAAAGACAAGTAAATATGCAAGATGAGCACATCAAGTTCGCCCTCTCGGGCAATATCTCAAAAATAGTGTCGGCCCCTCGGGTATGATTCATGTTCCTGGTCAGTCATTGTTACCTGACCGGTCAGCCATTGTTACCTGACCAACACGCGTATTACAGTGCCATTATTACCATTGGTCAGTCATTGTTACCTGACCAAAATGCGTATAACAGTGCCATTGTTACCACTGTCTAAAATTTATCCGCTCTAGATGGGTACCCGCGCTCACTATAGGGGTGCAGACTCCGGAGGGGCTCCTACAGCCCAAGCGCTATATCATCATAAGGCCTGAAAGCCTGTACATATCAACATGAGGCCTGAAAGCCTTCTCACAATACACTCGAGGCCTGAAAGCCTCCTCACAATACACTTGAGGCTTGAAAGACTCCTCACATCACTCAACATATCCTCNAATAACCGGGACGGACCAAGTCACAATCCCCAACGGTGCTCTACCCCACGCTCATATTCAGCGTGCAAGTCACCTCAATACATCACTATGATGTGCAAATCCGGGGTTTCAAACCCTCAGGATATCATTTACAACCATTACTCACCTCGAACCGGGGAAATCCCTCGCTCACGATGCCTTTGCCCCTAAAATCGTCCTCCACGCGCGTCGAATCTAACTAAAATCAGAGCGAATACATCACAATATGCCAAGGGAAGAATACCCAATCGAAAACAATGGAAATATAGCAAAAATCTCGAAACTAGCAAAACCTGAGCCCCGGGCCCACTTCTCAAAAAATTACAAATTTTACCTCACCGGATTCCTCATCTCACCACGAGTCTATACATATCAAATTTACCAAAATCGGAGTCCATTTGACCCTCCATATTCCATTTTTAACTTATAATTTCTCAAGCCCTAACTTACCCCATTTTTGATGAACTTCCACCAATTTACATGTTAATTCTACCATAAACTTGAATAATTAGGCCAAGGGACTTACCTCCAATCTATTCCCAGTCAAAACTCTCAAAATCCCCGTCCAATGCTCTCAAGGTCGCTCAACAATGGAGGAAAAATGGTTGAACTCGCGAATGAAATGTTGTTTTAAAACCCTTCTCTGCCCAGCTCTTTTCGCTTCTGCGGTCCTGTTTCCGCTTCTGCGCACACTACACTGCTTCTGCGGTTTTTCGCTTAAGGGACCTTGCCGCTTCTGCTGCCCAGTTTTCGCACCAGTGGGACCGCTTCTGCGGAATCAACTTACTCGCCCAAGATAGCTTCTGCGGTCCAGTCCCGCTTCTGCGGACACCGCATATGCGGACTCCTATCCGCTTCTACGGAAGTCCTCCCAAGTCCCCCAATCCATTTCTGAGACTCACCAATCGCATAAGCGATACCGCTTCTGCGGTCCAAATTCCGCAGAAGCGAATACATACCAGAAGCAGCAAACTTAGCAACATGCAAAAATTTCAAAACTCTCCGTTTGACCATCCGAACTCACCCCGAGGCCCCCGGGACCTCAACCAAATGCACGGATATGATCCAATACCCTATTCAAACTTGTTCCAGTCTTAAAAATACATCCAACAACACAAAAATCCTCATTTTTCATCAATTTCAAGCCTAAGTTCTTCAAATTCTCCCGAAACTCACATTCGATCAAAAATCCAACCAAACGATGTCCGAATGACCTGAAAATTTGCACACATATCCAAAATCACCCAACGAAGCAACAACAATTCTCGGAATCCCATTCCAACCCTCGGATCAAAATCTCACCTATCAACCGAATTTTGCCAAAATACTAACTTCGCCAATTCAAGCCTAATTCTACACCGGACCTCCAAAATCAATTCCGATCACACTCCTAAGTTACAAATCATCCCCCGAAGCTAACCGAATCACCGTAAATCACATCCGAGCCCTATAACTCATAAGTCAACATCCAGTTGACTTTTCCATATCAAACCTTCCGTAAAGAGACTAAGTGTCTCATTTTCTACCAAAACCAATCCAAATAGACTCTAACACACCAGTTACTGATAATGAAGCATGAAGAAGCATAAAATGGGAGAAACTGAGCGGTAACTCACGAGACGACGGGTCGGGTCATCACGTCCTCCCCAACTTAAACTAACGCTCGTCCTCGAGCGTAACCAGAGTTGTCCTAGAAGCTAACCAATAGCTGAATAACCTTACCAAGCATATACCCGGGGGTGATCCCACGCCACCCTATCTCATATAGGCCCGATACATATTTAAACCGAAATTACACAATCCAGTCTAGCCCATAAATCATAGAACTACCTTTTCACTTCTGAAACCATCAATACGATCTAAACCTCACACCTATACTTTGAATAGTCCCGAACCAACTGTAATAACCCATACCTGTAACCTCAGGTGAAAGTATATGATATACCACATAATCCAAGCACTCGAAACGATAACTTCTACTCACAGCAGTTGCCCACAACAACCAAACACCTATAGATAATCCCTTATTAGCTAAAGTCTTATTCCAACACTTTTCATATACTTCCAACGATAAATGAACCACGCAGCAAACCATAACCATTTCTCAGATCAACCACTCATGAAGCCACTTCCCTTTTAACTAAGACCACAACAGATTTCTGAGCCGAACCTCGATATTATCCTTCCAACAAGCTGAAATCAAATATGTTCATATTCATTAATGACCCCAATGATCACCTCGAATCCAACACACCACTCAGGTGATATGACACCTCAATACTGGCCTAAGCCACAACTTGCATAATACACGCACCAATAAGAAACGGTCTGAACATACTCAAATCATAAAAAAAAATGACTCGAATGAAAGAGTTGTACCTCAAGCTCATCAGTACCATCACGACACAAGGCTGAGACCCCGTCTCACATCCTAGAAATAGAACACCTAAATCTACCCCGAAAGGTCATATCTCCACGTGGCCTCGCCACAATGCATGATCCTATCCAAACATTGTTACACATGAAATGCCCCAAGTCACTATGCTCAAAATTGACAGCCACGCACAATTTGATGTCTGAAACCAAAGCAATTCATTACACCCACGGAGACACAAATAACATACGACACGCAACCTGGTAGGTCATAACCAATACTCCATTTACCAAGCAACACTCAATTACTCTTCCCGTTCAATTTCCTCTATGAATCCTCAATAGAACCACGCCACATGAGCCTATATCCAACAAATCTTAACGTCTCACAGCACATAAAGCAACTCATAGATCTCCCCAAATCACTAACAAGTTCAATAACGATCGAATCAACCTATCCCTCAACAATACCTCTCGGGGCCAACCGAGCTAACTCAAGCTAGATACGTAGCCACATCGGCCTGCCAACGAACTCAATTCCAAGAAGCTTGAAGCTGCTCCTTCCACTACCATAACTCCAGCCGGAGACGTACGATACGGTGCCCGACACCAAATAAATATTGAAATCCACCATCTCGCCCGGCAACATGCCCGACCACAAGCAACGCATCCGAAAAATATTTCCTCAATACTGGAACTGAATCAATGGTAGGAACCTCTGCACTGACATTCGCCACAAAGGCCCAATTAAGAAAAGCAATCCTTCCCAGCCGTCCGTTGGTCCTTGGAATACAAACCACTCTGCTAGAACATAATTCGATGCACCTCGCCACGAAACCTGTGGCATTTTTTGGCATGGCCCATAGCACAATAGTCTAGAATAGCCTAACACTGGGACAACCAGTCTACACCCCAATATCATATCCAAAATCTAACCTACCAAGCAAAGAAAGATCCACTCAGACCTCCAATTCCCAATAACCGCTAAACGGTGCCGATACACACGATCTACAACCACTGCATAGCCTGAACACGAGAACTCTCAGTCCCCAACTCCATATAGCACACGAATTACTATACCTGATCCCAAACTCCGCCGTATAAATACATATCACACCTCAAGTACCCAATCATTCCACAGAAGATATTCTAAAATTCCCCTGTGCCATCACACAAACTCAGATATCAGCAGTCGATCTAACAAGAAAGCACTGCAATACTACCGAAGTATCATCAGTTTAATAACATTACCCCTTTCCAAGACAAATACTCTCATCAAATCACTTCCAATTAGCAGTACCATTTTCCTTGATTATCTGAGGCTACCCGTTGCCTAAGAGTCTTATGAGCTTCTTTTCAAAATTGAACTGTAACTCATCTAGCCAAGGCCATAGTAAGAGAAAAAGAAGGACTTATCTCAGATCTTTACCTTTCACATTTGAATTTCTCCTAATTTGAATTCCTCTCCTATGTTCTCAAAAACGCTTCCCTTTTTACTTGAATTTTCAGCGATCGTTTTTTCAACTATTTTAGCGATTATGATAGAGATAAAGCTCTTTAGATGGTGTTTTCTATTGTATAATTATTTATTGTTCGAGTTGGAGTTAGAAATACATCAGGATTTCGTGTGCGAGGAATCATTACATATTTCATATTTCGCATACCCATAGAAAATATATCCATCTCCAAACCACGGTAAAACCCAACAAGAAATCCCTCCCAATTCCATTCGCACAAGCTAATCTGCCAGGACTGAATACTTCTATCCAAACAAAGCTAAGCAAGTTGTCAGAACTCAAGAGCTTTGCTGCACCGATACCTGTAAAAGCTCATTACCTAGAACACATACGAAGAATCAATCATATTCTTACCATACTGATTCGGTCTACTATCAAGCTATTCCATCTATCTAATTTCCCTTCTGATTCATCATCAACTTGATATCTCTCCCTCGTTGTAGCATCACAATGCCTCAATCTAGGCTTACCACACGAGATTCGAACATAAGACCACACTGTCTAAGACCCATAGGCCACTGAATACTCTCCCAACCGTGCCCAGAAATACCACATTCCAGAATACTTTACTCTGAAGAACTTCTTGAGAATTTGAATTCATTACCTTTACTTTCCAGATACTGATACATAGAATTCCATAATTATCATAAAATAACACAAGCCTTGACCTTTCCGATGAAAGCACAGTCTCTGACCACATACACAACCTTAAGACACCTAATTTGTTACATGTAGAATCTTGAGCACAATTAAAACCATTCTCGAGAGTCATTCACTCTTATTCAACTGCAAATTACCTAACCTAACGAACAGAACCACACGTGCCTTATTGGCACTCCGATACCGCAAAATGAGATCCTCATCCCAATATAGCCAAGCAACTTCCTGCTCTATGCACCGAGCATTCTTTACCAACAACAACTCTAGACATTCCGTGATTCTCATACCATGTGGATCATAATATAACCTTTGTCAAAAAATTTCTTTTACTCTAGTCATAGCTGACTTACCCACACGCTCCAACTAAAGACAACATAGCACATGACTGTACAATTAGCTAATTGATAGCAAACTCCCCAACTTGGCTCGAAGCCATATATCAAGGCACACTTAACAACTCATAACACTTTTTCTCTAATGATACTACAATGCCATAGTGAGATTAAACTCAAATCGCGTACAAGTTTGTGAAAACACAGATCCTCTAGTACTATAAATCTTCTACAAATCTCGCATTCATCCCCGTAACAGTTAAGCCCACGCTCTTAAGCGACCCGAAATTTCAAATTTCAACATGTACCCTTCAACTATACATGGGATCTTCTAAAATACACATAAGGATCATACCACTTCAGAACACTCCACAGGAGATAACCCACCTTCTTCGCCTCAATATAACATTTCCGAATACCTTCCACCGTCATACACATTACACAGTTACTTAGCCTTCTTGAGTTTAAACTCATACCGCAAATTGAAATTTACTTCACTCCCATCTAGGAGACACGAAAATATTCTTCACGTGCCCATAACTCGGAGCTACACATCCAATCACAATGGAATCATACACTTACTAGTTTATTTATCATCCCGCATGCCTTCCTCGTCACTTCCAAGTTACATAGATACATCTCCTAGTACTAACATACTCATCACATGAATAACAAACCGCCATTCCGGTTAATAGGGACAATACCGAACATATAAGTTCAAAATACTTGCTCACACAATCAGCACCTCGGTGCTCAAGCCACAGGCAAAGATCCGGCCTCAAGTCCTCCAGACTGGCCCAACATACTCACGAAGATCACATCTCGCCCCTTGATCGGGGAATCACAAGCCATCAAGGCACATATAATACTGAGCGCTCGCGTGCGCACACAGACGTGTGGAAGGAATTTCATAGGTTACATCTCAAGCTTAATCAAGTACGCACGATAAGAATTCCAAGAAAGTAAAGTTTTCCTAGAGGTTCTGCAGCCTCTCGAGGATAAATACAGACGTCTCCGTACCAATCCGCGAGACTCTACTAAACCTGCTCATGACTCGCGAGACCTAGTAACCTAGGCTCTGATACCAACTTGTGACGACCCAATTTCCAAAACCCGATCGTGATGGCGGCTCTCGTGAAGATAAGGCCATCCAACTAACCCAAATCGTCTCTTTAACAATTATTAAACATAAATGAATAGATAAATACAGCTTAACGACAATAATAACCAGTATTTATAACCCAATACAACCCGACCGGGGTGTCACAAGTCACGAGCATCTAAAGAAAACATGGACACAACTACAGGGCCAATAATATACAAGAAATAAATTTCGGAATTCTAAAGACAATGTCCGGTGCCGCAAATGCTGGCGGTCACCTTGCTCAGCCTCAATAGTAACACCTTCAATCAGCTAATAAACCGCTGCCGGGTGAACAATACCTGCAACTGCACGCGAGGTGCAGGGAGTAAAGTGAGTACTCCAACTCAGTAAGTAATAAAAATAAATAATAACTGAGCAGTAAGAAATCACGTAAAGCAACCAACATACTGTATAGAAGTCGGGTACAACTTTATGAGAAAACAGTGAAATATGTGATATCTTTAGAAATACCTTGGCTCATTTCAAATCTCTTTTGAAAATGGTCTTTTCAATAATTACAAAAACGATTTCAAAACAGTTAGGGTTGATAAGCACAGAAAAATATACCTTCGGGCATAAATACCCCAGTATAACAGGTAAAAAGACAAGTAAATATGCAAGATGAGCACATCAAGTTCGCCCCTCGGGCAATATCTCAAAAACAGTGCTGGCCCCTCGGGCATGATTCATGTTCCTGGTCAGTCATTGTTACCTGACCGGTCAGCCATTGTTACTTGACCAACACGCATATTACAGTGCCATTGTTACCACTGGTCAGTCATTGTTACCTGACTGGTCAGTCATTGTTACCTGACCAAAACGCGTATAACAGTGCCATTGTTACCACTGTCTAAAATTTATCCACTCTAGATGGGTACCCGCGCTCATTGTGGGGGTGCAGACTTCGGAGGGGCTCCTACATCCCAAGCGCTATATCATCATAAGGCCTGAAAGCATGTACATATCAGTATGAGGCCTGAAAGCCTTCTCACAATACACTTGAGGCCTGAAAGCCTCCTCACAATACACTCGAGGCCTGAAAGCCTCCTCACAATACACTCGAGGCCTGAAAGCCTCCTCACATCATTCAACATATCCTCACATATGGCCCTCGGCCTCAATCAGTCCAAAAAAAATAATCATAAGCCCCTCGGGCATCAGTAAAACAATAATGCTCAACTTAAACAATAGTTCAAATATCAGTTAAAACTCAAGGTTGAGTAAAAATATAGTTGAGTTCATGAAACAGTATAATTCAAATGGACTGAGTTCAAATAATATATCAAATAGTGAGGAAAATAGTGATGATAGCTCACGAGGAGTTCAAATAATCGGCAATAAGCCCCAATATGGCAATAAGCCCAAGTCATAGTGAAAAATAACAAGTCATAGTGAAATACGCGGTAAAATCAACAACCGGGATGGACCAAGTCACAATCCCTAATGGTGCTCTACCCCATACTCATATCCGGCGTGCAAATCACCTCAATACAGCACTATGATATGCAAATAAGGGGTTTCAAACCCTCAGGATATCATTTACAATTATTACTCACCTCGAATCGGTGAAATCCCTCGCTCGCAATGCCTTTGCCCCTCAAATCGGCCTCCACGCGCGTGGAACCTAACCAAAATAAGAGCGAATACATCACAATATGCCAAGGGAACAATACCCAATCGAAAACAATCGAAATATAGCAAAAATCTCGAAACTAGCAAAATCCGACCCCCGGTCCCACTTCTCAAAATATTACAAATTTCACCTCACCGTATTCCTCGTCTTTTCACGAGTCCATACATATCAAATTTACCAAAATCGGAGTCTATTTGACCCTCCAAATTCCATTTTTAACTTATAATTTCTCAAGCCCTAACTTACCCCATTTTTGATGAATTTCCACCAATTTACATGTTAATTCTACCATAAACTTGAATAATTAGGCCAAGGGACTTACCTCCAATTGATTCCCAGTCAAAACTCTCAAAATCCCCGTCCAATTCTCTCATGGTCACTCAACAATGGAGGAAAAATGGTTGAACTCGCGGATGAAATGTTGTTTTAAAACCCTTCTCTGCCAAGCTCTTTTCGCTTCTGCGGTCCCGTTTCTGCTTATGCGGGACCGCTTCTGCACACACTACACCATAGATTTTCCGCTTAAGGGCCCTTGTTTCTGCGGCCCAGTTTTCGCACCAGTGGGACTGCTTTTGCGGTCCAAACTTCCGCTTTTGTGGAATCAACTTACTCGCCCAAGACCGCTTTTGCGGTCCAGTCCCACTTCTGCGGACACCGCATATGCGGACTCCTATTCGCTTCTGCGAAAGTCCTCCCAAGGCCCCTAATCCATTTCTGCGACTCACCAATCGCATAAGCGATACCGCTTCTGTGGTTCAAATTCCGTAGAAGCGAAAACATACCAGAAGCAGCAGACTTAGCAACATGCAAAAATTTCAAAACTCTCCGTTTAACCATCCGAACTCACCCCGAGGCCCCCGGGACCTCAACAAAAATCACAGAAATAATCCAATACCCTATTCAATCTTTTTCCAATCTTAAAAACACATCCAACAACACAAAAATCCTCATTTTTCATCAATTTCAAGCATATGTTCTTCAAATTCTTCTGAAACTCACATTCGATCAAAAACCCGACCAAACGATGTCCGAATGACCTGAAAATTTGCACACATATACAAAATCACCCAACGAAGCTACAGCAACTCTCGGAATCCCATTCCGATCCTCGGATCAAAATCTCACCTATCAACCGGATTTCACCAAAATACTAACTTCGCCAATTCAAACCTAATTCTACACCGGACATCCAAAATCGATTCCGATCACGCTCCTAAGTCACAATTCATCCCCCGAAGCTAATCGAATCACCAGAAATCACATCCGAGCCCTATAACTTATAAGTCAACATTCGGTTGACTTTTTCATATCAAACCTTCCGTAAAGAGACTAAGTGTCTCATTTTCTACCAAAACCAATCCAAATAGACTCTAACACACCAATTACTGATAATGAAGCATGAAAAAACATAAAATGGGGGAAACGGAGCAGTAACTCACGAGGCAACGGGTCGGGTCGTCACAATATGCTATTCGAGGCTTTCATATTATTATTATTATGTTGAAGGATCATGTTAGTTGCATTTACTTATTTTATTGCTAATTGTTGTGTTTCATGCCTCTCTATTTTTGTATATTTTAATTATTAGACCACTAGTATGTGTCGATGTTGACCCCTTATTACTACTCCTTTAGGGTTAGACTAAATACTTACTAGGTATGCATTAATTTACGTACTCATACTACACTTCTGCACTAATTATGCAGCTACTGAGGCATGTACTTCAGATAGTCATTCGGTCGCGCATATGCACTATCCGGAGACATAGTGATGAGTTGTTCTCCATGCCTCGATCTGCAGCACCCTCGTCACTACTTCTTTAGGGTTAGACTAGATTACTGGATATGCATTGATTTGTTTCACGACCCAAAATTTCAACCTGTCGTGATGGCGCCTAACACACTTACTAGGCAAGCCAACAATCACATAACAACTAAACATTTGAATAAAGCATGTTTAATAAACTCAACAACGGAAGAATCTCATAAATATCTGATAAAAGTAATTGAAACTCTACTACAACCATCCCAGCACCTGGTGTCAACGAGTATATGAGCACTACAACATGTCAACATAAAACAAACTCTTGTGCAACTGTCTGAATAGTAGACCAGTACTGAAGAAAATAAAAGGAAGGAGAATCAAGGTTTGTGGGCGTCATAGCAGCTACCTCAAAGTTTTCGAGCATGTACTAGCACCAATCAAGCGATAACCTCATCCAGATGTACCTGGATCTGTACACGAAGTACAGATTATAGTATGAGTACAACCGACCCAATGTACTCAATAAGTATTGTAGCTAACCTTCATTATTTTAACATGTACAGAATAATAATGAAATCAAGTCATAAAGCACAGGAAGAAGCATCTGTGTATGTATGTGTACAGTTTCTCAAATACTCTTTTCAATCAATGTTCGGCATATAGAGATGATATGCAGTTAAATCAGGTAAATAATCACAAAAATTGCAAATAAAAATGAAATGCAAAATCCAGACAAACACTGGCCAGATTTCCTCTACCTTTCCAATTCTATACCAAACAATTAATCAGTCTTTCCTCAATATCCGCGTGTACACCATCAAGAGAGAAACATGAGAGGGTGACCCTAAGGGGATGGATCCATATCCACATGCAAGCACAACGAATTCAACATGCTACCAACCCGGCATGGTCACAAGCTCAATATTATAATATGCTCGGCATGGTCACAGGCATAACAATACAATCCGCCCGACGTGGTCACAGGCATAATAATACAATCTTTCCGGCATGGTCACAGGAATACAACATAATTCGCCTGGCGTGGTCACATGCATAACAACACAATCCACCCGACATGGTCACATGAATAACAACGCAATCCACCCAGTGTGGTCACAAGCACTCATTCTAATCATATCACACAGGAGCAAGTAAATAAGAATACATATATGTGGTGAATGAATAGCAAATCTCCTACTCCTGGATTGGTATAAATGACATGCTAAAGTGTAGGCATGTGTAAAGTGTGCTATCATAGCTCAAATCAACAATTTCATCACAGAATAGCATTTATCAAGTTCATTCAGAGCTTAAACCTTATGTATCCTCAAACATGGCCCAAATAGTTCACAACAATATCACAAATATGATAAGCACGATAGCTTAAGGCTTAGCCGTAAATTCTAGGCATATCATAGCCTAAGCACAACCCGAGCATGGATAAATACCCACGGTGTTAGCACATAGGCTCAAACCCCATACATGTGCGCACCTATAGCACGTAACTACCACGAATAATTCAGGCAGCTAGTGTCTCAACCAAGTTTAGATAAGATACTAACCTAAGCAAGCCAAATTACTCCCCTAACAAACCCTTCCCACGCGTATCAACCTCCGAAAGGCTCAAATCTAGGCAAAATAAAGTAAAACTATCAATAAAAGCTATAGAAATTGGTTCTACATTATAAAGCTAAGATCTTTAACCAAAATAAAAAAAGTCAATCCCAGACCCGCATCTCGGAATTCGATAAAATTCACAAATTCCGAACACCCATTCAATTAAGAGTCCAATTATACCAAAATCATCCAATCAAATGGCTAATGGTCGGATGCTTTGTTTCCCAATCGTAAAGTTAACCTGATGCATTAAATTCCTGGACTTATCAAAACTAGAAGTACAAAATTTCTGGTTATTAATAGTCCTGCCCTCTAAGGTTGTGATATTATAAAAGTTTTGGGTACAACTAAAAATTCAATAGTCAAAACTCAAAGATTAAAAGTTCAGGATGAACACTAAAAACCTGAGATCAAGCTTTCTGTAGTAGTTGTACTCTTTCAGCACCAACCAATCATTGACGAAAAGAAAATAAGTAGTGAAGTTGTCATTTGAATTCCTAAGTTCTGCGCTTTTTTTCCTTTCGCCCAGCTTTTATCCTTATTGAATTTTTCCGGCAAGATTTTTAATGAGGCAAAGACGAGGGTGAAAAAGACAAAATCTTCCACTTCCCGGTCACATCATAGTGAGTAACTAGGAAGTGGAGGGACTATATGTATTAATGAAAAATAGACTTGCTATGTGGGTTTATTAAATGTCGACACATGTCAGCAAAGTTATGAAAAAGTGAAGAATGACATGTAAAGATGATATGTGAAACACCCTCGGGACTGAATATACTCGTACCATGCATGTTAGTCTCGAAACTGATCATCATAAAATAACCCCAGATCAGGTACGAGAGATAGCTCATAACTACAAATGAGGAAATAATCAATTAATCTCGGATTACATGAGATTTACCATCAGTTACAAATCAATTATGTAACGTACAATAAATGCAATAAATAGGTGTAACGGTCAGAACAAAGGCAATCAATTACGATTGACTCAACAGGTACAGACTTGACTCAACAGGCACGGGATTGACTCAAGAGACTGACTCATCAGTTACAGAATTAACTCATCAGTTACGGAATTAACTCATCTTTTGTGGAATTAACTCATCAGTTATGGAATTCTAACATTTACTCAGTTGTTACAAGTCTTCCAAAAGTAATAGTTAGATTAATTAAATGCTCATAATGGACTCATAATTCAAGAAGAATGGTTACTTAGATTTAGATAAATAGACATACTTCACCCATTATAATTATCTAATTTTCTTCTCTATAATTCTATACATTGTAATTCATAGCAACTTGCTCCCAAATTTGTCATAGTTCGGCTCATCACACTATCAAGGATCATCCAATAAGAATTATTTCTTCTTTACTTTATTTTTATTATAGGCGAAATACATAAACGACTCCTTCAAGTTGTCCTCAACGGTCAGTCAGACACCTCAACTAAACCCTTTACCATTTAGACACTTCAAGTGCACTAAAGTGCGATCTCGCAAACCCTTCGCACTGACATGGCAAAGTGTATGCTTTACACTTAATTCTAAGCGCGTGAAACCCTCAAAATTAAGATTTTTTCTTTTTTCTTTTAAATTTAACTTTATTTAATGTGGGTCCCATTATATTTTATTTTCCACACATTAATTTTACTTCTTCCCAAAATATTTCATCTTCACCAAACCTCTGCATTCCGCCATTAATCCACCCCTCCGACATACTCCGGCCTATAACCTCCAAAGCTACTCCGGTCGTAGGTGACGCCAGTACATAAACTCACCGGCGATTTCATCACGTCGAGAGAAATCAGACACCGGAAGAAACTCGGCACCGATATGTACAAATCTTCCCTCCGCATTTCTTTTGTTGCCTTTGAACTGTGTGTTTTAGAGAGAAAATTGTAAATGCGCAATATCTGTTTGTTTGGTGGGTCAAGTTTTTAGAGAGAGATGAAATAGGAAGAAGGGGTGCGCTGGTTTGAAGGAATAGGAAGAAGATGAAGGGGTGGGGTGGCACTGGTTTTGGGCGGAAAAAGAAGAAGATGATGAGAGGGGGGAGGAGG
>MU668574.1:144388-156983 GCA_026770625.1 Nicotiana glauca
GGGGGAGGGAGGAGGGGTTGCCTTGTTTGGTAAAAAAAAGTTAGGGAAAAGGATTTTTTTTTTAATTTCTTAAATGTATTTCAATTTTATGTTTATTATATGTATCAAGTTTCTATTTAAAAATTACATGTGTCGTTCATTAATTGGATCATTTGACACTTCATTAGCAAGTGTAATTCACGTGTATGATCTGTTGCACTTGGGTATTTATTTGATCTGGTTAATGGACACTTGAAGTGTCTAAATGGTAAAGGGTTTAGTTGAGGTGTCTGACTGACCGTTGAGGACAACTTGAAGGGGCCGTTTATGTATTTCGCCTTTATTATATTATCTGTCATTGAATTTATTTTTTATTTTTCTATCACATTGCATTAACAAAATTTATATCTTTCGGATCGAATCGGTTGCTTGTAGCCCGTCATATAAAATTAATTGCTTTGTCCTTAAAAATTATTTTTTGGGTTAAATAATTAGCAAGAAGAGCAACATTCTCCGTGATTAACAGTGGCTTAGTTTTATTGAAATATAATAGAAGGAAAACAAAATTGATCTGATATACTTTACATTTTTCCAATCTATAATACTGATCTTTTTTTGTTCCATTTCATTTGAATTCCTTTACATTTATATATTTTGGTGAAAGTTAAAAATCCACATTCAAATTCTTGTCTATTAAGCTTCAAAATATGTAAATTTCAAGCAAGCAAAATAAATTGATAGGAGGAAAAGCGAGGGAAAGAGAAATCGAGAAAATTAGCGAATAGAATAGAAGATGAGGAAATAAGAAAGAGGTGTGAGCCAGTTTGTCTTTCCCACATCGGTAATAGAAGAAGCAGAAGAGAGACATGAGTTTTATAGAACCAGAAGCTGGGCGATTGTGTGAAGCATCTTTGCGCTTGGGGCAATGACGCAGCTAGTGAGGTTCTAACCGAGGCGCGTCTATTGCTGGTTGAAAACTATTTCCAAACCCCCTCTTCGGCCTGGGTTCGCCCCTGGCCGTTGAGAATTTTTGGAAGGGCTCCCTTCGGGTTAAGCCCTACAATCCTTAGTTCTAAAGAATTTGCCTATCTTGCCTTGAATTAAGCTTCATCTGTGCTGCGAGCTCTATGCCTGCTCAGTGTCAACTTAAAAAAGGAGTAGACTTTTTTTCTCCCGGGTCCAAGTTGAGCTGACTGATTAACTGTTTCAGAAATATGCTTACTTATTTTCTTTTTGTGATAAAGCGTTCATTCGGTCCATCATCTTTCTGCCCTATTTGATATTTGTCAAAATTGTCACCTGGTTAGATTCTTTTTAATCATCATAAAAAAGGACATGACATCAAATGATTATGCATGGGATCAAGATCCATTTGACTTAACTTAGAGCATAAAATCCTGCGGTCCTCGGCCTTTTTGTAAGCTTTATTTACTAGTAGTTTGTGGTCTACATTTTGCTATGATATAATATACCTTTTCTGGTACAGTTGAGGTTAACTATTGACCTGTAAACAGGCAAACAGATGGATGAACAAAACTCTTGACCAGGCATACAAGCTTTATTCACAATCACTTAGAATATGGTGTGCTATCTATCCCCTTAGGCAGTTCAAATTCTGCAGCAGTTGGATAAATATGTATATATGAACCAGAAAAGAACATAGATTTTCCAACTATAGGACTAGAGGTTTGAGAATGCAGCAGCTCTGTAAACTAAGTGGTTAAGAAATCAATCAAAAGCTTGGCGGATGCACTCTATGGATCATTTCAGCAAACAACTGCATTATTGGTGTAATCACTTTATGGTTGCCTTTCTTTCTTCTTGGATCATGCCTTGTGTTAGGTCCTGCGTAATCATAATCTAGCACTGCAGCAACTTTTTTTGATTTTCTCGGATGCAACAACATAATGATTAATTAACAACTTCGAACTATTGAGTATATAGTCTAAGAAATTTTGTTAGTACTCGACTATTATTTAAACACACACTCCATGTTCGATTCAATGTGTCTTTGTATAAAAAAATCATTCTACTCCGGCGTTTGCCCATTTTCGGGTTGCCAACAGTTCTACTCTCTAATTTTATGGATGAGCAGGCTTCGCTGAAGTTGCAGACATTTCAATATCATACTCTTCAAAGACAACGAATTCACTATTTCACAATCAAAAGAGCAGTCCTTTTAAAAGGTTAGAAAAACCTGTAGTTTAACAGTGGAAAAAGGAAAGAATACATGCTATCATGTGTGTACTATATTTGTAATACTGACTTTTAATAAATGAAAAATTCTGTAACAAGAGACATAAAATATGAAAGAAGTCTGATGGAATGCCTCTAAATAATGAGCTAACCCCACCATAAGTATATGCAAAAGAAATGAATGAGATGCTAGGTAATTCGACTATAAAACAGATGCAGCTGATTCCGACAAAGACGCGGACCGACCAACTTAAAAAAAAAATATATATATATTTGTGAGAAAATAAAAACGAAGCAAAGGCTGAGTATCAAGACTACCAAAACTTGGGACTTGTACATGCTGACCCTTGAGGAAGATAGGAACACCAGGACCTCCGCATTTCTTGTTAGAGCACCAGGTCAGACCCACAAGAAAAGAGATGAGCCAGGAACCTTGTTTTCTTCAGTAAATTACAGGAACATTCCCTCCCAACCCCAATATACAGCATCAGTAACATACTAACATCACATTCAGTCTAAATGGAAGGCCCTCAACTCCCGAGCAATCACCATGACCCACCCCATCGCAAAACAAAATTAACCCCGCCGACTGTGCTGGCACATGTGTCTAACAACTTGAATGCAAATTTCTTCCATTGTCAGAAAATGGCAATGACTTGACACATGAATGCAATCTCGGATCTCAACTCGACACAACTACATGCATGCAGGGACATGAGAAAAAGAAAAAAGTATGTATCAAGCGCTTTAAACTGAAATGGCACGACTAATCGCCATCTGGGCCCACTCAGCAGATTCCTTGATCAAATGGTCATCTGACGACAAGCATTCATTCAAAAAGTCTTTGCTTGATACTGATTGTTGAATTAAAGAACCAGCATTACTGCCCAGAGTATCCGCTAGATCTCCCAGAACTCCAATAGCAGTCTTCATTACCACATCATCCCTGAAATTCAGGAGAAGAAAGGAGGTAAATCCAGGAAATCAGAACATCAATGACCTTCATAGATAAAGGAAAAGAGAAAAGTAGAAGCGATCAAGCAATACTTACATGTCTTTCTCCATGTAAATACTATCCAGGAATTGAAGGATATGAGGTGCATAGGGAATCAACAGTTGGGTTTTAGGTGAATTCTTGAAGCCCTGAAATATAGCGGAATAAGCCTCCAAGATTCCATTTCTTAGAAGATTCGTGTATTCTATCATCTCATCATCAGCGCCAGATGTGTGGGCTGACAGCTCTGCAGCACTCTGGAGCATAGGCATTGAATACATTAAGTACTTCTCAAAATTCTCTCCTATCGCCAAGGCTATATCACCAAAGCACGAAAATATTGGTGGCTTTACAGAACGGTGTAGCTGGTTACTTGATAGGTCCTTGAGAAGCTGTGTCATTATACCATCACAATAAGGCAATATCCTATCCTCCAATGCTCTGCATACATCACCCACAACACCAATTGTGACTGCACAGACTTGGTACTCCTCAAAATTCTGAAGACCCATTTCCAGGTACTTGTAAAATTCAGGCATGTACTTGGCAAAGTCAGCACCAGTTGCATAGGCAAGTGCTCCAATGGCAAGCATGGCTTCCTCATGCACAGTAGCACTTCTACATGCAAAGACCTTGAGGAAAAGGCTCATGATCTGATCAGCATACTGCAAGAAAACATACTTTGTCGGTTCTGATGCTCCCAACTTCTGGATAATAACCTGTAAGCATCCACACAAAAGACCTTGCAACTCACTCTGCTTTTCTCTTTCATCAGATGAAAGCTTCTGAGCCTCAAGACTCTGGTGGAGCTCCATCATAATGACCGGAACTAGTTGCAAAACAATGGGAGCTGTTTCATCTGTTGAACACCTCACAACTTCATTCAGTGCCTCATATGCAGCAGTCCTAAGTCGTGACTCACCAGCATCTTCTCTGTGCGTCACTGTGAGAAGGGATTGCACGATCTCCTGGAAAAAAGGTGTCAAGGGAGATGATGCACCCACATCCCCATACCCTTGGGAAAGAAAATAGAGAGCACCACATGCTTTTTCAGCAACATTTGGAGCATCCTTCATGCTCTGAAGTAGAACTGTAATGATCTGTTGACAGTTTGCTGGAGTAATAATGGGTATCTCCACTGTTGAGCCATGAAGAAATTCAAATATTCTTCCAAGGGTCCATGCTGTAGTGTCCTTCACATGGCTATTGGGATCCTTAGTCAATGCAGTAAGCATGAAACTTAGAGCAACATTAACAATGGGAATTAGCTTATCAGGAGAAGGACCTTCCAAAATGGAGCCAAAGGCATAAGTGGCAGCCTCTCTTTGCCTCCAGTCAGGCTTTGTAATATTCTCCTCAATGAATGGCATAACAAGAGGGACAATGTCATCTCCTACAGTCCTTGAGACCAGACCAAGGCAAGTGCCTCCGGCCATTGCAAGATTCCAAGCACCTTCATCCTGATCCTGATCTTCTTCTTGCTTGAGAAGTGTCTCCAATAGCATAGGGACAATTGCAGGGAGAGCCTGCTTGATGAAATTATAGAAAGGAACATCAGAATCTGCAGTAAACTCACCCCCATAATCTTCTAAAATATCAATCTCCTCGTCACAGATCGAGCTCCAGAATTCAATGGCTTGAAGAGCAACAGGCTCTTCATCCTCTCTAACAGCTTTTGCTGTAATGCTAAAGATGTCTTGAATATAAGGAGCTAATTTCTCATAGTAAGTAGATGAAATCGAGACTAAACATTCAAAAGCAGCCTGCCGAATTTTGACTTCAGGAGACAGAGTCGCCTGACAGACAACTCTCATAATAAAGTCGCGCTCCATATCATTGTTGAAATTTGCCTGAGCAAAACCAAGTGCATTATATAGTGCTCGGGTAGCAGCAAGCCTCACATCGTTGTTCCCTTCTTCAGCATTCATACCCTGAACTACAGATGTAAGGATATTATTCACTTGATCCTGCTCCAGAACATCAGGAGAAACTTCTTCACATAAATACCCTAGTGTCTCCAAAGTAGCTTGCCTGACATGAGCAGGGAGCTGTTGATTTGACAAGAGTGACCCGATCAACTCAGGCCACTGCTTCTGAGGCAGCTCAATGCCAGCAACCTTGGCAATGACTTGTGAAGCAGTTGAACGAGCATCAGGTGCAGGAGAAGAGAGGGTCTGTAACAAGCATGTTTTAATTTGGGTCTTCACAGTCACATCAAGTGATAGCCATCTTTGGACAAGTTCATATTTCCTGTGTTGTTCCTTGGCATCCAAAGCATTTTTTAATATTAAACCTGCCAACTTGCGACTATCAACTGGCTTATCCTCACTAGCCAGCTCTCCAGACAAAGACAACAGAAAACCAGGAAGATTTTGCTCCTGAAACTGCTTCAATGTTTCTTCTGCATGTTTTCGCGCTGTTGAATCAACTGATTGTGCATTTAGAAGGAGCTGAGTGACTTCCATTGCCATATTGTTCCTGCCAACACATGAGATATCCCGTATGTATAAGATATATAAGAATGAACTTGAAGTAGTGCTATCATTAAGGGATCGCTTGGTTTAAGGTACTAAACAAATAATATTGGTATTGGTAATTTGGTATAAAAATCTTATTTATTTCACATTTGGTTGTCATTTGCATGTCCTACATAGATACGACCGTGTAACTTAACACTTAGTCACTAAGTCCGTAATCACTGTACCCTCCCATAGTGCGTTGTTAAACTAGTTCAAATGATATCAATCACAATGTTGCTTTTTTTCAAAAAGTATTATTACCAAAAGAAAGTCCCTTACTAAAGTAAATGAACATAAAATTAATTGTGATAAGAAAAATATCATAGTGTTAATACCCCCATTGCTCCAATTTATGTAACATAGTTTGACACGGCACATAGAAAGAAAAGAAATTTTTTGAAACTTGTGGTCTCAAACATGCCATAACATTTGTGTGGGTTTAAAACTTTTGAAGTTTGTAGTTTTAAAAATGTCATAACATTTGTGTGTATATAAAAGCCTCTCATTAAGAGTAACATGGAAAGCTTAAAGATTAATTATTTTCAGATATGAAATGTATCATTCTTTTTGGAATGGACTAATAAGGAAATAGTGTCGCATAAACTGAAACGGAGGGAGTATCTAGAAAATACCACATTCATTAGAAGGTGCAGGTAGCATACATAGAGGATAAAATGAGAGACGGTCGCTTGAGATGGTTTGGTCATATCTGCCTTACGTCAACCACCAATTACATTGGTCCGTAGGCGTAAACCATGGCAAGCAAGGCTTATAAGAGGAGGTAGACCAAAAATTACATAAAAGAAAGTTGTCTCAAAAGGCGTACAATCTCTAGGAAACCATGTAAGCCTAACAATTAATAAGGTATAATGAAAGAAAACAATCTATATAGAGGATACCAATTAGAGGAATTGATTTTTAGTTACGTTCATACATTTAATTTAGGTCCAACATTTCCTAAGGGACTTTTAGTCTTGTCAAATATTTATATGCCACTAAACAATATAGAGAACCTCTCGTACTTTTTGTTTTTTATTTCATCATAATATTGGACTGAGATGATCTTAAATAGAGCGACACAGAAGATGGGGATTCATATAGCCAACCCTAACTTGCTTTCAATCAAAGTAGTAGTACCATTGAGTGTAAATAGGGCACGTTAAAAGAAAAAAGCAGCATCTACAGAGCCCAATCAGCTCAAATAAGAAATATTGCATCAATTGGAGAACGATGCCAATCAAGAAATTACAGACACGGTTAAATAGCAATATAATAGGTGCACCCCAGCTGTTAGAAATCACTCCTTCAAGATAGATTGGAAGTGGTAAAATTTAAAGAATCTTTTTTCTTTTTTTTTAAAGGTTTGAAGGACCTTAAATCGTATGGCTTAGCAGCACCTTCTGCAAAGTAATTGTAACTAAAGCAAAGTTCTATTTATGCACACAAATAGCAACAGCCAATTGTTGGTGACAAGATAAGGATAACAGCAGAAACTTGGAGTCCACAGAACTGGAACCTTACATTTAGAAGATTTTTAAATGATTGGGTGGTAAGCAGAGTGACTGACTTCTATAGTATGCTACACAACTTCAGGGGAACCACAGAACAAGAGGACTGAAGAAGAAGACAAGCTGGTATGCGACAGGAATAACAATGGAATATTATCAGTAAAATCAGCTTACAGGATTTTAAACAGAAGTCACCAGCATTTTGGGCCCTGGCACTGGAAACACATGGAAGACGAAAAATACCAATTAAAGTGAATTTTTCTGGCTAGTGGTGAAACAGGCTGTTCTGACACATGACAATCTGATAGAGAGGATTGCCTTTGTGCTCAAAATGTTTTTTGTGTGGAATTGAAATGAAACAATAAGCCATCTCTTCACACTGTCAGGTTAAAAGTAGATTATGGCAGTTGTTCATGAGCATGAAAGGCCTAATTTGGGCAATGCCGTGGAGAACTGATGAGATGTTGGCATGTCGGAATGGCTCAGGTATAGGCACAGGTCAAAGGGGGTGGTGGAACATTATCCCAGCATGTATTTGGTACACAATATGGAGGGAGAGAAACTCAAGATGTTTTGAATAATTGGCTAATCATGAACAGAGGAACAAGATGAATTGCATATTTTTGTTTTATTTTTTAGTGTAAAGAAGCACTTGTACAAGATATAGTCCCCTAGTAGATCTCATTGACTCCTTGAAGCTGTTACAAATTTGGTTTTTGTCTTTTTGGGGGTTTTGTAACCATGTTACCCCTAAGCACAACCTTTGTGCAAGGGCTTTCCTTTTTAATATATTGAAATCTGTTACCTTCTCCAAAAAAAAAAGAAAGGATAACAGCAGAATATAAGCACTGACAAGACAGAAAATAAGTTAATAGCAAGATTATCCGTCATGCAAAGCACCACCCAGAAAAGAAAATTAAAAGATCAAAATTCTCAGCTGCGAGTATAGAATTCATGAAAAACTGTTCAGGAGAAACAAGCCTTTTGTGTCTTTAAAAGAACCACAGAGCTCAATCAAACAGCACAAGTAATGACTTCAAGCAAATCCCTCACAGATTAAGATGCACAAAAAGCAATAGATACTGAAATCACGAACGAAAATAGGATTAAACGGATTCGCTACATATCCTAGTTCATGTAAGTGCATTATTATCAACACCTCTAACCTCGTGAACTTCAAATTCCAATAGAATAACTGAGCATACAATTAGCCATACTAGATCACAGTCCAAACTCAAAAAAAGAAAAAACAATTATTAGTTCCTAACAAAAACTCAGTCCTCAAAACACAGTCAATAATAAGGATAAATGCAAATAAATGTGTTCAAGCACATAAAGCGATCAAAGTTCAAGTACTGAACTTTAGTTGAAGCTTAATATACAAAACTAAAGAATCAATAAAGCTTAAACATATATTAGCAATAAAATCGGTTTATAGAATACTAATAAAAATTTCTAGTACATTAAAAATTCTCGTTGATAAAATGAGCGAATTACCTGAAAATTGCGAATGAGATAGTGATAGCAGATTACACTCTCGGATTGAATAAATCAAAAACGGCGCCGAATTGAAACCCTAGAGAGAGAAAGTGAGTGAGAGTGGGGAAGGCCGGAAGGGGGAGGAGAGAGAAACAACGAGAGATCACGCGGATGGATGTTAAAGTCGAACTTGAATTGAATTAAGCATAATCTATATCTGTGCTATTATTTTTTCTGCTTCTATTCTAATTTAATTGGGTAGTAATCTGATACGTGCCGGGACCAGAGAAGTTTGAAAATCCAATTGGTTCCTTGTTTATATACACGCGCGGGCGTGAACAATGCGATTGGTGGAGTAATATATTTAAGTTTTGTCAGGTTACTGCTTGTTGCTGTACTGTTAACTGGTTTACTTTGGCCGGGTTAAAAACTAGTCAAACCTAATATTTAATCAATTGTTCAACTTGAAGTAAACACAACTATTATTACAACATATAAAGCAGGGAATTGGCAAAATACATAAGTTATGAACTATTGATCAAAGTAGGGAACTGGCAAAGTACATAAGTTATCTCCTAAACTATTGATCAAATCTATATTACATATTTTTTGCGGATAAAAATGACCGTACACACTCAATCTTTCTATAATGTAACTAGGACACACCTTTTTTATTATGTGACACACGCATGATTTGCACGCACAAATAACACGTTAATATATAGGTCAAAAATAGAAGAATCTCACTTAAGGGAGGACGATCAAGAGCTAACCGAGCCGAGGTCACGTATGAGAAGCGATACACTATAAGGAATGATTCGGCTGTGGTCGAAGTGGAGCACTCCATTCAGCCTGAACGGCTAGTTCAACCCATAGATATTTCTAGAGGAATATTCCACAAAATATTTCAAGAATTAAAGTATTCCGGTTAAGGACAGTTGGGAAAAGAAAGGGTTTTTTATAAAAAAATATAGGATGAGAAAGGGGGAGAGGAGGGCTGGCAAAAACTCATGTACACAGGTAGACATATCTTGAGGGAGAAATGAGATAATTCATCTTTGGCTCCTGGTCAAGAAGAAAGGAGAAAAGCTTAGATCCTCAGTATCCATCTTTAATGGCATTGTATCAAATATATGGGGGTCAAACTTATTCAAGAACGATGACCCTTTTTATCTATGTACTCTTCATTATAATTTGATATCATCAAAATCATCATCCTTTTCTTATACAATTTGGATTCAATCATTGTTATAGTTAAATTTTATGTTCAGTTATGCCTGCTTATTCTTATCTCCTACCTCAGATCTAGGATAAATTATCTTTGGTTAGGATTTGCCTCAAATCTTCTTAATTAGTTCAATAAAAGAGTCTAACACTTTTTGGTCGAACAATTTGGCGCCGTTTGTGGGAATTTTCTAGCCAAAGTTTTAGTCTCTTCTAGATCTAAGGTCAGCCAGAGTCCCACTTCTCGATTGACATAGCCTCGCCCTCTCAGTACAAACACCAACTTGAAATATTTGTAGGCAAGCTCTTGAAATAGCAGAACAAACCGAGGTCAAATCTTTGCATGAAAACAAAATTATATTTTGATATCTACGTGAAAGCCACGTCTTGCTGAAGGGGTGAGTTTGGTATGTCGTAAGCGTGAGTTGTCAAAATACGATTATGGTCACTACACACGAAGCACGTCCACCATCTTATTGCTATATACACTTTATGCACACTGCCCCTCTCTCTTAGGAAGGAATGATAGCCTATTGTGTAATTCTTTGAAATGACAAGCTCACTACTACAAAAAGGGTCTTTGGCGGCAATTATTTAGCGGCAATTAGGTAATTACCACTAATGAATTATTTAAGCTGAAATATTGGTGGCACATGACCATTAGCCACTAAAAGATATATTTTTAATGACAATAAAAAATAATTGCCACTAAAAATCTCTAATTGAATTATATTTTTTATTATTTTAACTTTCCTTACGTACAATCTTTCCCTCCAATTTTTTGGGACAATAAAATACATCCCCTCCAATTAGAAAACCCTACAATTAAAAAAATAATAGGAAAAACCAAACTCATATAGAAAGACGCCTGTAATTAGAGAAATCACGCCTGTAATTAGAGCGTTCGACGGAAAACTATCGCTGAAAAACCTCCGCATGCACGGTCTCCGGCCATCCCAGGTCATTCTCGATCTGAGTTATATACTCCCTCCGTTTCAATTTATGTGAACCCATTTGACTTGGCACGAAGTTTAAGAAAAGAGAGAAGACTTTTGATCTTGTGGTATAAAATGATGCACCTTTATTTTGTGTGGCTATAAATCATTGCATAAAGGTAAATTGTTTCCAAATAAAGAAAGAGGTCATTCTTTTTGGTACGGACTAAAAAGAAAATAGGTTCACATAAATTGAAACGAAGGGAGTATAATTTTGGGTTGATGCTGCTCGATTATTATCAGTTTCTCTGTCAATCTTCGCCCTGAACTTCTTCAACTTCTATTTCGTGTAGGTTTCAAGAATTATTGTAGAAAGCCTTCGTCTCCTTCAATTTCTGCTCTTAATCGGCAGAAGTTTTTGCTTACCATGTTCCAATTTTGATTTTTGATTTTTGATATCCAACTATGGCCTTTTCATATTAGCGAAAATATAGTTTTTTCTGTGTTTACTAAGTCGTTTGTGATATCTAATTGTTGTTAGATTGATAGTCGATTGATTGAATTGATTCCTCCTATGTTACTCTCTTGTTTTTGAATTGGTTCCTCTGTTTTCAAGGCTACTGTTATTTTTGTATTTTTCCAGAAATTTTGTAAGTGTCAGTTGATGCATATTGATATTTTAGTTAAATGCCGGCAGTCGAGATATGCATTCAACCATGTTCAAACTTTTTGCCCGAGTATGATATATATATATATATATATATATATATATATATATATATATATCCTGCTGATGTAAAAGGATTTCTGAATTCTTATTATATATTGAACTTACTTTTTTGTTGGAAAGCTTATTTCAAGGCGCGCGTATCGTGAATCATGCATCTTCTCTGATGGAAGTTATACTAAGGATTTAACAGTATTAGGTGTTGATCTGGCAAAAGTTATAATTATAGATAATTCCCCACAGCTTTTCAGATTGCAAGTGAATAATGGGATTCCTATTAAGAGTTGGTTTGATGACCCTTTAGACTCTGCACTAATTTCTTTACTTCCATTCCTAGAGGCACTGGCTGATGCTGATGCTGATGATGTCCGACCTATCATTGCTAAGAAATTTGGTAACAAGGAATAAGAGGCCCTTGTTTCTTCCTAGTAGTTCCTCTAACAATCCCTCCTCTCTATTCTCATTTAAAAAAGATTATCCTTCATTTACATGCTCACTGTTCTATCCTCATTGAGCCTTGATATAATTGGGTGTGCAATAAGACAACTAGTCCTCTTCTAGTTGAGTCAGCTTTTTGTGCCCATTCCTTTCTTGTTTGTACCCTTTTGACAACCTTCTTCAGTCCATTGATTATCTAATTTCTCGCATATAGTTGCAAGAGGTTCGCATTGTGTGCAATGTACAGTTATATGCCTAGTTATTTACAAGCTTGTGTATATGAATTTGTCACGACCCCAAACCCGGTCGTGATGGCGCCCAACCCCAACGGCTAGGCAAGCCCGACCAAATGTGATCTCAACCCGAGCTTAGAGCTCATAAATCATTTATTTAGAAATCCTTAATAGTGATATAAACCAAATATGCTGGTAGTTATAAAAATATCCCGAAAATCTCACAGAACAACATAACTTCCCCAAAGATCTGGGGTCACGAGCCAAGAGCCTCTATCAGAATATCAGGACAATACTGAAAATAATTCTACAAGTCTGAATGTACGCGGAATAAACAAAACAACAGAGTGATAAGGGGAAATG
>MU668574.1:167436-179047 GCA_026770625.1 Nicotiana glauca
TGTCTCATTTCCAACCAAACTCTATCCGAATTACTTCAAATTCACCAAACACATGTAATGAAACATATAGAAGCATAAAATGGGGAAAACGAGGCGGAGATACTTGAGATGACAGGTCGGATCGTTACAGAATTGATTTTTTGTGAAATAAATTTTGTGATTGTGTTTTGTTGCCCTAGTATAAAAGCTGTCTTTTTGATTAAATTACCTGTTTATTATATAGCTTTGGCAGAGTCTCGTATACTTGTCAATTTTGCGAAAAATAAGCTTCCCATCAAATGCTAATTGGCAAAAACATCAGCGTTGCAGGTAGAAATAGGTTTAGAAGTTAATTGGATTATAATTAGATGATGCTTTAAAGACTACTAGTTGTTAGAAGTCAAATTAGAATAGCATGGACATCCAAGCACTTCCTTGTTTCTTCACGTAGGCTTGTACTGGTTGTTCCACTCTCCTTTTGTTTCAGAACATTACTGGTTATATGTGTTATACTTAGTTGAAAATCTATTTAACTCCTCTCAACGCCTAAGTAGAACTAGGTCCAGAGGTTACTGCCTAATCATTTTGCCTATGGATGAAAGATTCCACTTATAAGATTGACTTCCTATTATGCATCAGGAAAAGAGAACAATTGTCTCAAGTTATAGTCGTTAAGTAAGAAATTGATCTGTTAAATGTTAAAAGTTCTGGCTAACATTTCACCTAGAGAATTGATTGCTTTGCAGTTGAAAATAATAATGGTATAGTTCCACTAGTTATTTACTGCAGCGAGACCAATTTTAGCATTTCATGCTACTAAAGGCTAATTAGAGCTGTATTGCTAGAGTTCTTCTAATATTGGTAAATCGCCTTTCTTGTCGCTGATACCGTCAGAGTGATGGCTAACTGTAAAATGTACCAAAGTAGAGACCGAATATATGTGCTAGGGTCATGTAGTTTCCATTTCCTAACAAGTTAAATTTTTTAACCTCTACTTTAACTCTTCCTCTGTAACGTCTTCTTGGATGGTGTAATAACTGCCAGTCTTTGTCTGTAAAATCCCACTGCTTCTAAAGGATCCTAAACAAAACAAAAAGGAAAACAGAAAAGAAAGTTCAAGTGGACACCTTGTCAAAAAAGAAAATTGTAGAGGATAAAAGTAAACATAACTCCAAGAAACATAATCTTCTTTTTGGTACAAAATAGATAGGAAATTGAAATCTGAAAACATTTTGATCAAGTTAGCTTTATCATCAATTTTATGAACACACTCCCATTTTCCCTGCTTGGTAAATAGTTTCTTGTGATTTGAACATGACGCTGATGCTTAACGTTTTGGTCTTGATTTCATGAGAGTGAATCTTTCTGGTATTGCAAGTCTTGTTTGGTTATTAAGCTAGTGGAAACTGTATTCTTCTTTATTATGTTGTATCTCTTTTGTCGCTTGTCTCTGATACTACTGACACAACTCTTTATTTTTCACTCCTTCTTGGGTATGAGGACAGAAGAGCTGAGAGCAAAGCGGAAGAAGCAACTTAAGAAAGATACTGCTAGCAAACTGAAATCATTAGTGACTGAGGTTATTATCTACCATAGGCTCTTCAAATTGTCCTTTCATCAAATTCCATCTACTTGAATGTCAATTTATTAGATGGAATTATTATTTCCGGATTTTAGTGGGGAGTTATCTTCCTGATGTTATATGTAGCTTTGGTTGACCCTTTTTTTCACATTGAAAACTGTATTGATCATTTTCCAACACATGAACACCTTGAAGCATGATTGTATTGCCACCTTGATTCACTCTAACTAATTTGATGTGGTTCGAACTAACTTTTCTCTCACATGTCTGCTTGTGAAACTTTATTAAATTCCTTGTATTTTCCACCCCAAGGTAGGGATCAGGGAGTCAATTGAGCATATAAGAAAATATGTACAGCCAGTGTAAATTTTTTCTGGAAAAAAGTTGAGATGGTTGGTTTCTTGACTAAAAGGGAAAATTCGACCAAGAACATGAGCAATCAGAAGAATTCCAGCATCAACTGAAGTTGAAGGTTAAAGAAATATTAACAGAACAAGAATGGAGGAGAAAAAAAATGTCGATGAGGGTACTTATACCTGTTGTTTCCTCTATCTGTCATCTTTTTAAAGTTTTTCTTAGGTTTCATGTCTGGATATTGTTTGTGTAGATATCTGAAGAGAAAGGTCGCTTGAAGAAAGATGAGGAAGAAATAAAAGAAATGTGGAAAAGTAAGCGTGAGCACGAGGAGCAGTGGGAAAGAACTAGAGAAAAGAGGGTTAGTTTTATGCATGTCTTTCTGTTTCCAAAAACACAACTCTTGCAGAGTCTGACTGATATTAAGAAACTATATATTTCTAGTCAATTATCTAGTCTTGGGTCACAGCTCCTCTTGTTCGAGAAAAGGTTCAATAGCTGCATTTTGGAATGTTTGTTTTTATGTTTGAATGCATTTCTTCGGAGTGATGATTTGCGCATGTGACTCATTTATGTTATATCTGGTTTTCCATTTCAACCAGCTAACCTGAATACTAATTATGTGTTCATTTGAAGTGTGTTCTCTTTTAAATAATTGCACATTGTCTAACTTTAACTACTTATTTGTCTTGCTTCTTGATTGTTGGTAAAATTATATGTGCAATGTACATTTTCTGCACGAGGTATTACCTGTTATGTATCCTCTGGTTGTATTTGTATTTGATGTGGTTATGAAAGAAGTTTGATGTGATTATACCAAAAGTAGTTATAGATATAAGATTTTTGAAGTAACTAGTACAACAAAGTTGCATGATTGCATCAGAGTATATACTCATAATCGCGTAAAATTCTATGATGAAAGTATCTATTGGTTCACTTGCTTTAAAATGAGCAGAAACAAAAAGAAGGTAATTCCTTCTCTTTTTAAAGAGGGGTGGAGTTTTGACTCTGTGCTAAGTCATTGGGTATCTTAGCTTTAAGCTAAGACAGGATGCACGATGTTACAAGAGCCGAGCAAATGATGCTTTTGATTCGGGAACATGAGGAAACTGTTGATGATTTCCTATAAACTTAGGTGGTTTATGTCATCTAGTATTGTCATTATAATTTTACTATAACTTGGCTTTGGTGTTTCTGGAACATGATAATCAGTATTGTACCTGATATTCATAGTTATCTGAAGTAGTACAGTTAGTGCTGACTGCTGACGTGTTCTAACAATCTGGACTTCACTGAAGAACATTATGTTTCTATTAGTTGAACTTCTCTTCTTCTTGTCATCAGGTGTCCAGTTGGAGAGATTTCATGAAAGGAGGAAAAGAAGGTAAATTACATTATATTGTAATCACTTGATATTTTTCCCTGTGAAGAATATGAGGGGAATGCTTATATGCTGAAGAAAATTTGAGTGAACAATATTTCTGTGCTTCTGCAGGTTAAGAAAGGAGAAATTCGGCCTCCAAAGTTGAAAACAGAAGATCCCAATAATTTTTTAAACGCATGTACTTAGTTTTGTGTCATTGATATTTAAGCGATTCTCGTCTAAGCTTGAACTGGCAATGGAAGTGTAAAGTTCTCGCTTGTATCAACTTGTATCTGTAGAAAACTTAATTAATCTGCAGCAAATTACATGTACATATAAGCGTAGTTCTTGTTCTTGGTATTCTTTTCTGCACCATATTGGTAGACTAGACTTACCGTTATAGCTTGTGAATTTTAGTGCTAATTTAACAGGATTAAGACGTTTATACAGGGATATTGTAACCATTATATTGCTATTAAAGATGATTTTTAGCGGCAATTTAATTGACTTTGCTATCCATTAAAATGGACGCTAAAGGGGAATACTAATACGTTTTTAGAATAGATATTGTTGCCAATTTAATTGCCACAAAACAATTATCGCTAAAGGTATTGACTTTTAGCGACAAATATTTTGAATTTAGCGGCTATAAAAATTAACGTTAAAGGAGCATTATTAGTCGTTTTTAGAATGGGGTTAGCAACCATAATAATTGCCACAAACAATTGCCGTTAAAGCAGATGAGTTTTAGCGGCAATAAATCATACCCTTTACCAGCTTTTGGCAGAAATGCCGCTAAAGGCTTTACCGACCCCGGCATCACCGACTACAGATCAATTGCCGGTAAATGCTATAGCGGCAATTGTTATTGCCGCCAATGCTATTTTTTATTGCCACTAAAGGTCCTTTTTGTAGTAGTGGCTTACCCTGCCCGTGTGTTTGCGGTATGACTTATGTTCCCCTTATTTTCGTGTACCTGGGACTGGGTCGGACCGGGACTCGAACTCGAGATCCCAACAGGAAAAATAAGTTGTCATTCTACAAGACACCCACATTCGATTAACGACGAAGCCAAGCACGATGCTGGGATCGAATATGAAGTCATCATTCAAGTATGGGTCAAAACGAGTCGTATTACAGCGCCCCTCTCCACTCGACAACCAATCAGGCCGAGGTAACAAACAATTTAGTTTGGGTTTAACTTATTATTTCTTCTTTGAGTGGGATAGGAACATGAACACTCTCCCAACTACGTGAACAAGAGAACAAATGCCATCAAAATAACACTCTCCACGCCATATCATCTTGCAGGCAATGGATGAGTGAAGTCGCCTCTCCAACAAATTGGTACTTAATGCCATGAAGGTAAAAGACTGAATTGACTGGGATCGAATCACTAGCTCGGAGAGCATACGAATCTCTCCAATACTTAGAAAGAACACAAATGCGTGAAACCCATCCACGCACTCGCCAAAGCAACTATGCAACGACACAACTAGTTAAAATCTGATCTTTCCCATACGTGATCCCCGCTTAAGTATGACATTAATCACCCAGTTTATCAACTACCTCTCCAGGTGGAGCGATGAAGGAACTAGATAGACTGGGACTCCTCGAACGTATCTACGGATCGTATAGTAATGTGTAACCTTATCCAATAAATGAATTAGCAAAACAACATATGGAATTCTTACATGACTCTACCAAGTTTAACATCACGCCAACACAGTAAAAATAGTCGACCTCACTCGACTTCGTCCAAACTGGAAAGTCAAAATTCGACCTCGCTCAAATTTACAAGTCAAAACTCGACTTCGTCCAAACTGGCACGTCGAAATTCAACCTCGCTCGAATTTATAAGTTAAAACTCGACTGCGTCCCAACTGACAAGTCGAAGTTCAACCTCGCTCGAATTTACAAGTCAAAACTCGACTTTACCCAAACCGGCAAGTTGAAGTTCGACCTCGCTCGAATTTACAGGTCAAAACTCGACCTCGCTCGAACTAGCGAGTCAAAAATCGACTTCGCTCGAATGAACGAGTCAAAATTTGACCTCGTTCGAATTAACATGCCAAATACGATCTCGCTCAAGTTAATTAGTCAAGATCGACCTCATCCGAATTAGCAGGTAAAATTCGATCCCGCTCGAATTGATTACCAAAAGTCAGGGACTTATTGCGATCAAATCCAAGAAATCCAAAAAGAAAAGGAAGAGCCAAAGACATACCATCAAAGACTAACCGACTATTTTATTAAAAAAAGAGATAGTGCCTTACAAAGGGCCAAAAAGGGGACCCCCACCCAACCAATTAAATACAAAAAAAAAACTAAGTACAAAAAGGACAAGTTAAAAGTACAAAGGTTTCACTCAGCATTGCTCCCATCTACGCCATCGTCTCTTTCTCCGTTGGGTTCGGCGACGTCACCTCCAGCGTCACCCTCTCCATCAGAACAATCATCATCAAGGGCAAGCCCGTCCTTAACCTCATTATCCCCATCGACCTCCGGTGTTGTTAGATTATAGATGCAGGCAAGCCGGGCCTCACGTGCTCTCACACGAACTTCTTCAAAGGCGGCTTCCGAAACATTCCCCGCTGCCAACAAGCTCTTTATATATATCCCAATGAGCCTCAACATGGATCCACATCTCGTACAAATGGTGAGGAACGTCAGTAGAGGTGGATACAGAAGGAGTCGAATCCAACAGTTGAGCCCTCTCAGCCTCGAAAGCAGCAATTTGATCACCCATGGTCGAGACCTCTCCCTCAAGCTCGCCAATTCTCTCATCAAGTCGCGCCTTTCTCGGAGTAGCCATCTCCATCTCAGTTGCGCACTCAGACTCAAGAATACATATAGAATCCTCCAATGTCGCAGCCCTCGCCAAGGCCACTACTCGGGCTCCTTCGAATCTCACCAACTCGGCCATTTTCCCCTCCAATTCGGTTGCCTTCTCCGCCAGCTCAACACTTTGACCAACGACCTTAAAATCACTCTGCTCAAGATCCGCCCGCAGGGTGACCACCTTCGCCTAAAGATCAACACACTCAGCCGAAATGCCCTTGCCCACCTCGAGCTCTTCTTCTTTAGCCCTAAGCATCCCCTCAAGTTTGTTGCATTTGCCCATGGACCGCATCAGGTCCTCGTCCTTCTGCTCCAACTCCTCCCTAAGGGATTGAGGATCACCGCCCTTCCTAAGTCGTGCAAGCATCTTGCGACACTTGTCACGGTATCAACAGTATTTTGAAACTACCTTCTAAAAGACGGTCGCCTGCTTCTCCTCGCGGCGAAGACTCTCAGTCTCCAAAATGAAAGTCTGAAGAAAGAAAAGAGGACAAAGAGAAGTCAACGAAAGTAGAAGATGCGAAATGAAGAAAGCAATAAAGAAATCACCCTCAAAGTTATTTAGGCTACGCCCCATTGACAGGCCGACATCACTGATCTCTTGAAGGATCCTGTTTTCAGTAGCAGAGCAAAGAACGACAAATTGAAGCACCAAGATTATTGTGTCTTCCATCAAGTCTAAGTCTGGTAAATCTCGATCACGTGGGAGGAATTATCCATTCCCGCGTCCACCCGAGTGAACCCCTCTTCAAACATTCCTATGTCCTCGGGGTCAATATCCGAACCGGACTCGTAGTCATCTACAACCATACCCTTTGCCCTCTCGCTAGCTGAAGAGGAGGCACTAGCATGTTGTGAAGTCGATGGACCACTCAGAATGATTACAGCAGCCTCCAAACTCCGTCCCCCTTCTAAAGAAGCCAACTCCACAATCGGATGAGGCACAGTCTCAACGCCCAAACCAGTACCCCCGTCCGATCTGGACACCGCCAACGTGAGTTCATCTATTGAAGGTCCCTTAGTCTCAGCCACTATCCTCCGTCTCTTCAAAAGGGCCTCATCGTCTCCGTCCTCCAACGACTCGTCCACTAAATGAACTGCAGGAGTCGGGACCGGCTAAGCCCGCGCGAAGTCAAAATTTACAAAATAGTGGCGGTTTTTGCGGGTTCACTTGCATCCATAGCAAGAACGGGCTCGGCCAAAATACCTAACTGGCAGAAAGCGAGCGTAAGAGCCCTCTCCCTCCTTGCCGCCCTCCGACCTGTAAACAAAATAAGGAGATAAAAAGATAGAAATAACGGTATGAGCGCCAACAATTGAAGCCAAAGGTGACTCACCGGCCATAGGTTTACGTCCGAACCTCTCATTAAAATGTGACCACTCACGAATTCCCATAGTATAGGGTAAAACCCAACTCACCCAGTCGCGAATGTCTACAACTGGTGAAGGAGGATCCCATTGGGCTGCAAAGAAAGAAATATAATGATCAAATGACCCTAAAATAAACAATAGTCATTTTAGACGGGAGACACTTACGAGCAAAATTCCACTCCTCGGGGAATCTGTTACGGTTCGATACTACGTGCGCCGTCTTCATGAAGAAGAAATTTTCCCAAAAGAGACGATTAGTTTTATCTTCCATCTTCACTACCAACCCCTTAGTCCCCCGATGACGCGTATGAATCATCATGCCCCTGTAAAAACTTGGGGCGAAGAGGTGAAGTACATGGCGTTAAGAAATACCACGGCTGGACAACTCCGTGTATTTGATAAGCATGAGGAAATACTTGTATATATAAGGAGAGAGCTGAGATGGGCATACATTGTAAAAGCGGCAAAAATCCTCTGCCAAGAAGGGAAGAGGAAGCGTTTAGCCGATGACAAATGGGTATGCGTAAAATGTGCAGTACCCCAGGCGGTATGTTTGGACTACATCACTACCAGCATGAACTATTTCAACATGGGACGGGATTTGCCACTTAGTTCTAAATGCAGTGATTGTCGCTGCATCCATCGTGGAGATGACAAGTTCAAACCATCCTCAGGCAAGCTTTTGAAGTGTGATCTAGCTTTTCCGGAGCATGGGATTATCTCGTCCACGGTGGAAAAGTTTTCATATTCCACCATGGCCACCTCTTCCTCATGGTGTGGTGCATCCGCAACCAACATCACAAGGTTACAGGGAGCGTTGGCCATTTTTCTGATTATGCTAAGAAGAAGTACAAAGATGAAGGAGGTAACAGTAATAAAGGACACTAAGGAGAGGGAGAAAACACGAAAGCTGAAAGTTCGAAGAAGAAAAGAACTCGGGATTCAAGGGCTCTAAAAATGCAATAATTCAAAATTGGAGTGCATATCCCTATATATAAAAGCACAGGCACCCCAATCAAGAAAGCCCAAAACGCCGTCTCATTAACTTCGAAACAGAAGAAACGATGTAAAGTATAGGGAACGCACGCCATAATGACGCATGAAGAAAGCGTCGTTTCAAACTGACATAATGGTCAAGTGCAGCTTTTGAAGCATCACCTCGCCACCTCGCCAACAAAGGAGAATCACTCTTCGGCCAATGTTCTCATATTTTAAAAAAAATATAACTAGTGTAGTCCGCCCACCGAGCTCGCCCAAAGGTAACCTCAACGGGCGAAGGGACTAACTGTATATGTCGAAATATGAACAGAAGAATATCACTTAAGGGAGGATATTCAAAAGCTAACCGAGCCGAGGTCACGTATGAGAAGTGATACACTAACGAGCGATTCAGCTGCGGTCGAGGTCGAGCATTCCATTCAGCCTGAATGGTTAGTTCAACCCTTAGATATTTCTAGAGGAATATTCCACAGGATATTTCAAGAACTTAAGTATTTCGGTTAAGGACCGTTGGGGAAAGAAAGGGTTTTTGTATAAGTACCGGATGAAGAGAGTAGCTGGGGAGAGGGGGCTGGTAAAAACTCATGTATACAGGTAGACATATCTTGAGGGAGAAAAGAGATAATTCATCTCTGGCTCCTGGTCAAGAAGAAAGGAGAAAGGAGAAAGGAGAAAAGGAAGCTTATCATTAACCATCTTTAGTGGCATTGTATCAAATATATGGGGGTCAACCTTATTCAAAAAAGGTGACCCCTTTTTATCTATGTACTCTTCATTATAATTTGATATCATCAAATTCATCATCCTTTTCTTATACAATTTGGATTCAATCATTGTTATGGTTAAATTTTATGTTCAGTTATGCATGCTTATTCTTATCTTCTACCTCATATCTAGGATAAATTATCTATGGATAGGATTTGCCTTAAATCTTCTTATTTAATTAGTTCAATAAAAGGGTTAACGCTTTTTGGTCTAACAATTAACACTATAAAATACTTTTAAAAAAAGTGTATATCTAAGTGGCATATGTCAAAACATTATATTTTATCTTTTTTTGCCATCCCTGTTGTCTTCTTCGTTGGATCCGCTGTCCCCTTTTCTCTTCTCCATGATTTTACAGTCCAAATATCATGTCACTTGGGCTCCTAATTTTCAGAAACTTCCAGAAAATTAGCAGCAAATTCGATGTTCTTAGCGATTGGAACAAATTAGCAGCTAAAAATAATGGTGCCGTCAATTTGGATTCCGGTGATGCGACATCGTCGTGAGCGAATATGTTCCCGGAGATGCTATTAGAGATTATTAATAGAGTAGAGGCTTCTAAGGACCATTGTCTGCTCCGTCAAATTTGGGTGCCGCCATATTCAGGCAAAAGTAAATTGAAAATTTAGAACTTTTTTGTATTAATCTCATAACAGAGACGTCAAGTTATATGACTCACTTTTGATTTGCTTTGTCTTGACTGAGATTTTATTTTTTTTTTCTTCGAATTATCTTGGTCAATAAATTCGAATTTTAGTTCTTTATCTTTGAATTATCTTGGTCAATGAATTCGAATTTGTTTTGGGCATTGTACGACATGTTAAAGGTCTCATTATTTGTGCATTATCTCTTATGATCATCGCGACATAATGTTACTTCTAATTTCTAAAGTTAGATCTGACAAATTTTGGTTTGAATTGTGGTTCTGATTTTTGTAGTGGTCGAAGGGGAAGATGGAGATGGAGGAGATGGGTTTGAAGATGACGAGGGTATGTGTAATTATATTTTTTTTATTATTTTAAGTTAATGACAGGTTTCACGATTTAATTAGTGCGTGGCATTAAACATAATTTAGTAAATTAGTCAAGAAAAAAAGCGCTTGTCTTAGTTACACTATAAAAAAGTTGAGTGTGTAAAGTAATTTTTATCCGTAAAAAATGTATAAACAGGAATTTGGGCTATAGTTCAGGTGTAACTTAATTTTTAGGTGTCCAAAGTTTGACTTTTTCGTGAATTGAGAGATTAACATACACACATGGTTGAATAAATTTAAGACAAAACTGTAACTTTATTAATACAATAAATTAATTAAAATTTACTCACTAATTAAAAAGAGGTAGAGAAGATACTAACTCAGGTATTCTTATATTTAATTGAGGTACATGTAAAATGTACTTACATACAAAAAAATTAGCATGTACAAGCCTCACTATATCACTATTAGCTATTGCTGATGGGTAAAGTAGTAGAAACAAAAAAAATTGTATTCAACGAACTGCAGCGCTACTAACTTCTCTAATAACTTTTTGAACTATGATCAGCTGACTTGAGCTCATCGATTTGATCGAGTTGAAATAAATTGATCTCCTCACCTCACCCACAACATTGATACAATGATACTGGATTCGTGCTAAAAATACTACTACATATCAGAGCTCCAAATTAAATTATCAGCTGAAGATTGGAATGAAGCTTTTTTCACGCTTGAATAATCCACAAAATTTTGTCATTATTATTGGTGATTTTCTCGATGATGATGATCAGGTTAATTAAAGAACTAAGTTAAATATTTCTAACTTCTCGTTGGTTGATTAGATTATGTTTTAACAATTGCATATATGAGTTTTAGATGCACAAAGTAACTCAAATAAGAAACTTAATTATCAAATTAAATTTCTAGGTCTATTTTGTAGAATTTTTTTATATATATATATATATATATATATATATATATATATATATATATATATATATATATATATCATAAATCTTTTTTCTTAATTTTTGTCTGTAAAATACTGTCCTAAGGCATTAAGAACTGCTATAAAATATTTAGTATTTTTTTTATTGTACGCTATCCATAGGTTATCATTTAAACATCTTTGAGGTCTATCTATGACACATTCTGGTAAAACTCTAAATGATATGTTGGATGGTGGAAAAAATATTAAATTATGTTTGCCAAAATTTATCATATCCATATGAGTCTGTTCTGTAAAAGATTGTGGCTTAAAATAAAGATTACCTAATACTGTCTGTAAGTATCTGTCTGAGGGTGAGACTTGAATGCCCTTTCCCTTGTCTTTTATATATATATATATATATATATATATATATATATATATATATATATATAA
>MU668574.1:179151-194205 GCA_026770625.1 Nicotiana glauca
ATAAGAAAAGAAAAGACGGAAGTATTATCATTTAGGTACAAGAGAATGGAGTGTTAGTCAAAATCAAAATGCAAAGAGGTTGTTGTTGATGATTTAATTATGACAAGGAATAGAAAGCCTAAGAGAAGAAGAGCCCTATCTTGGGTTTTGTTACGTCATCGACCTATGCATGTGCTACGTACAAAACATCATTGATCCCATGACATACCACAATTTAAAGTTCGTCGTGGGAAAGATCTTCATTTCTACCATTGTCATAGATGGTACTGTAGAAAATACTTTCATGATTCAGTATTTCATCCAATGTTAATTTACCATCTTGGTTATCATCAGCCTACATAGCAAAAGAAATTGTGTTAAATTATTAGATCAAATATAATGCATAATAATGTGTAAGTGTAAGTGTGTGTGTATATATATATAACTTTAGAAAAAAAAGTATAATAGAAAATAATTTGAATTTGGATGATAACTTTTGGAAATAGTTTTTGAGGAACAATTGTTTCTGGATGTAATGTTTTAAGATTTTTTTTAAAAAAAAAAATTGCAACTCTTTACAAAATTAACAATCAAATTGACACATTAGTAATTTCACATTTGCTATGTGAACATTATTGTAACAATATCTCCAAAGGCAATACACATGTTAGAGATATAGAAACAGTTTAATTAAGATGTTAGTAAATAATACTCCCCATTTAACAATTTTGAAAATAGTAATTAAAGACGGAAGGAATCATAGAGAAAATTTTTACATAATAATATGAAGAAAAAAGAGGTGAAATTTAAAATAAAATACAAAAGATAAATGAAAAGTTTATGAAAGTAACAATATTAGAACAATTGTAGACTTGCCTCTCGAATCAAATATGTGGTGTAGACTTTAGCGTAGGAGAGTTCTCCAGGGCACAAGTAGTGCAGAATTGGTTTCAATTCTTCCTCTCTCAGAAATCTAGCAAAATCAGTATTTTTCCAGCAAAAAAAAATTAATTAATATTTGCTAAACACATATATATATCAAATATTGAAACAAGCTAATTAGTGAGAAGAAGTAAGAATAATTAATTACTTGTCACCATCGATGTCAAGCTTGGTGAATGCTTCTAGTGGTGTTGGAATATTGGTTCCCCGAGATTCATATTCCAGGTAAGTCTTATAGATGTTGTAAGCACCGTTACTAAATTCCAATCGATTTAGCTTATGATCACTGTTTACGTCCATCTGCCTGTTAACATAAAGTAATTAAACCACTATTATATTATATTGTTAAGTGTAAAGAAAAATACTCATAAAAATAAGTGTTATTCATTAACAATATGATGAAACATTTTAAGCATGACCTAAAATATAGTTATTGAAGATTGCAGGGTTCTAACCTGATCTTTTCTCGCAACAACCACCTTTGTATATTTTCGTTCCTACTATCTTCAGGGTGCAAAAAACTGCAAAGGATTAATTCCATTATTAGGAATTTATATAACTTTTTTTTTGGTTTCTCGTCCGGTATTCGATACTCGCATTGGAGCCCGACTAATTCGGATTCGCGCCGTGTATGGCCCCATTCGGGGAAAGTGCTCCCTACCAAGGATTTTTCCATACCTAGGGCTCGAACCCGAGGCCTTTGGTTAAGGAAAGAGCCGTCTCATCAACCGCACCACATGAACTTTATGACACAACAAAGGTCAAAAGTATGTGATTTGAGCGCACACAAAAAGAAGGAAACACAACAACAAGGAAAACAAAAGAAACAAAAAAAGGGAGTTAAAAAATTAATGGTATTACTCTCTGAATTCATATAAGTTTAGTGTCCCATTTCGATCAACATCAGCATTTCTGAATTGTTCCATCCACCATCCTGCTTCTCCATGGCCGGTTTCATTTTTCTCTGTAAATTAAATTAATTATGACCAAATTTGGTTGATCAGAGCAAATTCCAAACGGAAATGACGTCTAGAATATAACAACAACAACAACAACCCAATATAATCTCATTTAGTGGGGTATGAGGAGGGTAGTGTGTACGCAGACCTTATCCCTACCCTGGGGTAGAGAGGCTGTTTCCAAATAGACCCTCGGCATCCTTCCCTCCAAGAACTTCCCACCCTTCTCTTGGGGAGACTCAAACTTACAACCTCTTGGTTGGAAATGGAGATTGCTTACCATTAGAGCAACCCCTCTTGTCAAATGAGGTCTAGAATACATGCATGCAATTCATCTTTAAAGGATTACCTATGTCTTGATTGGTAAAGTGAGGCAAATATTCAGAGAAAGAAATAGCTCCATCTCCATTATTGTCTCGAAACTCCAATTCTCTCCTAGTTCTATAATGCAAACGATCAATGGCTTGTTGCGTATTCCAAGCTTCTAACTCCTTATACTCAATGAAACCATCTTTTGGTGCAACATCCAAAATAGGGAACAAAACCATTAATCTTAAGCTAGTTTTTAACTTTCCATCATAGTCAAAATATTGATCGTCCTCCTTCTTATGCGATCTACGACTAGACTGCTCTGCTTTATTATTTCCTTTAGGCTGACGACGTTGCTCCAATTCGGCAACAAGGGGATCAAATATTGGGTCACGAGTCTTGAGGCCTAATCGTCTGCTTAACCCACGAGGGGTGTAATATGCATTCTCATTTAATTTTAATTGGACGATTAATAGTATTACGAGAAAAACGAAGGCGGTGATTATGGTGGAAATAACCACCACCTTCGACATTTTTTCGTATGTCTTTGCCAACAAATTTTTCTTCCTTTCATCTTAAAACTGTTGTGGCAGTTAGAAGATAAGGGCCAACATGTAAACATCTTTAATTTGTGGTTACTACTCTTTAGCGGTTACAATAGTATTTTTCGAAATTAAGGATCGCATACATTTACAATAGTTTTTCAAGATTATTTCAAAAATTAATTCCTATAGAACTAAATATAATAGCTACAGGATTTTTTTAATCCTCTTCTATTTTTATTAATTATATTTCAAGAATTGTCAAAGTTGACAATTTTCTGTCACGACTCCAGTTCGCCCTCCGTGAACTGTCGTGACGGCACCTAGTCCCTACGACTAGGTAAGCCTAACAAGTGCGGAAAACAATCGAAACCTTGCGGAAAGTATATCTTAAAACCAAGATTTAACAAAACGGAAACGAAATGTAAAATGTCACTCGACACATACAACACAATATCTCAAACTTCTATAATACTATCCCAAAACCCGGAAACTCACGGGAATACAAGCTGAGAGAAATATAGTAAAAGGCTCTAACTCCGGAATGTCTACATCAACAGTATGACAGAAGGGCTAATACTACAATATAGAATAAAGATGGAGACTCTTCGGTCTGCGGACGCGATAGATGTACCTCGAAGTCTCCAAAGCTCTCCCTGCCTCAAGGATGATAAGCCTGTGCAGCAGTACCTGGATCTGCACATGAAAAACATGCGCAGAAAGGGCATAAGTACACCACATCAGTACTCAGTAAGTGTCAAGCCTAACCTCAATTGGGTAGTGACGAGGAAGGTCAGGGTCCTACTGAGGTAAATATATATATAAAATGACAAAACAGGGCAATAAGCAGTAAAACTGAGAGTCGATAAATAAGATCTACATAGCATAATAATAGTGCAATAACGAAAACAGAGATAAATGCAAACTACAACGAAATACCCCTCACATCAAGATAAATAATCGGGATCTCTTGGTATCCTCAATATACACTCTAGGGATCTCTTGGTATCCCGAGGATCTCTTGGTATCCTTAATACATATGCCAAGGATCTCTTTAGTATCCCGAGGATCTCTTGGTATCCTCAATACACATGCCAGGGATCTCTTGGTATCCCGCACCTCAATCCAGATCATAATTACACACAGGGGATTTCCTGGAATGCCGTCCCGTAGTCCCAATTTAAAACACACAACAGCAACTTAAGGACAACAAAATAAATACTAAGTTCGTAATACGTACATAGTAAATTCTAGCCTAACATGCTTCACGTAATACAACTAAGGCAGTTTAAGCAAATAGGTAATTAATTCAATTAAACATGCTCTTCTAAACTAACACTGGTTATGTTTGCAAGTAGAATAAAACAAGTAAGAAAGCACTCAGTTTAAATACATTCAAGTAAATCGAATTTCCAACAATTAGCTCAAGTACGCGCTCGTCACCTCACGTACAAGGCATTCAATTACCAAATATCATATCCTAAGGGGGGAAAGGTCCCCCATGCAAGGTTAGACAAGCCACTTACCTCGAACCGGCTCCAAAATCAACTCGAAACCACATTTTTGCCATGAGTATACGACTCCAAATGACCCAAATCTATTCAATTCAATTACATATCGTAAATAACATCTCAAGCAACTAATTCTACGATTTAATTCAAAGTTAAGACGCGAAATTAGGTAAAATGACCAAAATGCCCCTCATGCCAACGTATCAAAATTGGGTGAAATTAACATTTTCAGAACCCTCGTACTCTCACGAGTCTGACCATATAAAAATCTCCCAATTCGGATGTCAAAACCCCACTCAAAACTCAATAATTCGGTCTATGAAGTTTTATCAAATTTTTTCATTCAAAATATGAAATTAAAGGAGGAATTCACGCAAAGATTAGTGGGTTACAAGCAAAAATGAGTTTAGAATCGTTACCCAGTTGATATCCCTGAAAATACCTCGAAATCTCGCTCAAATCCGAGCTCTCAAGCTTGAGTTTTGGTAAAAACGGCTAAACCCTCGGTTTTGAAATTTTTATAACTGCCCAGATATTTAATGCATCACGAACGCGGAGGAAGTCTCGTGTTCGCGAAGAAGAAAAATGAAGGGCTGCTCAAATGTGCTTCGCGAATGCGGAATTGGACTCGCGAATGCGGAAGAGGAAAATATTGTGGCTCATAAATTGCTCTTCGCGAACGCGTGAACCAGCACGCGAACACGAAGGGTGAACTTGCAAAGCTACGCGAACGCGAGTGAAGGAACGCGAATGCGATGAGGAAAATTAGACACAACCCTTAGCGCCAAATAATACTACGGGAACGCGAAGAAAGAAAAAGGCAAGCTTCGCGAACGCGGGGGCATTAACGCGAACGCGAAGAAGGATAGGTCTGCAACAGACCTGAAGCAAAAATCTGCAATTTTTTTACACTTTAAAATGCTCCGATGAGCATCCGAAACACACCCGAGGCCTCCGGGACCTCAACCAAACCTACGGACATATCCCATAACATCATTCAAACTTGTACCAATCCTTAAACCACCTAAAACAATGTTGGAAACTCTAATTAATCATGGATTTAAGCCTAAGAACTTCAAATTCTCTCAAAATACGCTTTCGATAAAAAAACTAACCAAAACATGTCCGAATGACCTGAAATTATGCGCACATATCCCAAATGACATGACGGAGCCACTGTAACTTCTGGAATTCCAATCCGACCCTCGGATCAAAATCTCACTATCGGATCGAAAATTTCAAACTTTCGGCATGTCAAGCCTAAATTAGCTGCGGACCTCCAAAACACATTCTGAACACGCTCCCAACCCCAAAATCACCTAACAAAGCTAACAAAACCATCGAATTTCCATTCCCGTCTTCACACTGTTCCAACTACGGACAACTTTCCAATACTTATGCTCTTATTTAGGTACTAAGTGTCCCAAAACTCTTCGAAACCCAAAAGCGAATGTCCCAGCAAACCAAAATAGCAGAAATGAACTTGGGGAAACAGTTAATAGGGGATTGGGGTGTAAATTCTAAAAATGACTGGCCGGGTCGTTACATCCTCCCACACTTAAACATTCGTTCGTCCTCAAACGAGCACAAGGACATACCTGAAGTAGTGAAAAGATGAGGGTACTGGCTGCGCATATCCTGCTCGGTCTCCCAGGTCGCCTCCTCGATCGGCTGACCCCGCCACTGAATCTTCAAGGACGCAATGTTCTTTGACCTCAGCTTCCTGACCTTCCTGTCCAATATTGCCACTGGCTCCTCAACATAAGATAGATCCTTCTCCAACCCGACTGAGCTGAAATCCAACACGTGCCACAGATCACCGTGATACCTCCGGAGCATAGAAACATGAAACACCGGGTGAACTCCTGCCAAGCTGGGATGTAAGGCAAGCTCGTAAGCAACCTCCCCAACACACCTCAATATCTCAAAAGGGCCAATAAACCTCGAAATTAACTTCCCCTTCTTCCCAAATCTCATAACGCCCTTCATAGGCGAAACCCGAAGCAGAACCCGCTCTCCAACCATATAGGAAACATCATGAACCTTCCGGTCTGCGTAACTCTTCTATATGGACTGGGCTGTACGGAGTCTATCCTGAATCACCTTGACTCTCTCCAAAGCATCCTGAACCAAAGTTGTGCCCATCAATCTAGCCTCACCCGTTTCGGACCAACCCACCAGAGATCTATATCGCCTACCATATAAGGCCTCGTACGGTGCCATTTGAATGCTGGACTGATAGCTGTTGTTATAGGAAAACTCCGCCAATGGCAAGAAATGATCCTAAGAACCTCCAAACTCAATCACACACGCACGGAGCTTATCCTCAAGAATCTGAATAGTGCGCTCGGACTGTCCGTTCATTTGAGGGTGAAAGGTTGTGCTTAACTCCACCCGAGTACCCAAATCCTGCTGTACGGCTCTCCAAAACCGCGATGTGAACCGACTACCTCTGTCGGAAATAATGGAAACTAGAATACCATGCAGACGGACAATCTCCCGGATGTAAATCTCCGCCAATCGCTCTAAGGATTAGGTAGTACACACATAGATAAAATGCACAGACTTGGTCAGCCGATCCACAATAACCCAAACAGCATCGAACTTCTTCAAAGTCCGTGGAGGTCCAGATACGAAGTCCATGGTGATCCACTCCAACTTTCACTCCAGAATCTCTATCTGCTGAAGCAATCCACCCGGTCTCTGGTGCTCATACTTCACCTACTGACAATTAAGGCACCGAGCTACAAACCCAACTATATCCTTCTTCATCCACCTCCACCAGTAGTGTTGCCTCAAATCCTGATACATATTCGCGGCACCCGGATGAATGGAATACCGCGAACTGTGGGCCTCCTCTAGGATCAACTCCCGAAGCATGTCGACATTGGGTACACAAACTCGACCCTGCATCCTCAATACTCCTTAATCACCAATGGTCACATCTCGAGCATCTCCATGTAACACTTTGTCCTTGAGGACAAGCAAATGAGGATCATCATACTACCGCTCCCCGATATGATCGAACAAGGAAGACCGAGAGACCACACAAGCTAGAACCCAACTGGGATCTGAAAGGTCCAATCTCACAAACTAGCTGACTAGAGCTTGAACATCCATCACCATAGGCCTCTCTGCTGCTGGTAAATAAGCCAAACTCCCCAAACTCTATGCCCAGCGGCTCAAAGCATTGGCCACCACGTTGGCCTTGCCCGGGTGATACAAGATAGTGATGTCATAATCCTTTAGCAGCTCTAACCATCTCCTCTAACGCAAATTGAGGTCCTTTTGTTTGAACAGATGCTTCAAACTCCGGTGATCAGTATATATCTCATAAGGCACACCGTACAAGTAATGACGCTAAATCTTCAAGGCATGAACAAAGGTAGCTAACTCAAGATCATGAACAAGATAATTCTTCTCATGTATCTTCAACTATCTGGACGCGTATGCTATCACCCTACCGTCCTGCATCAATACCGCTTCGAGGCTAACTCTTGAGGCATCACAATAGATAGTATAAGACCCCGAACCGGTAGGCAATATCAAAACTCGGGCTGTGGTCAGGGCTGTCTTGAGCTTCTGAAAGCTTGTCTCACACTCATCCGTCCACTGGAATGGAGCACCCTTTTGGGTTAGGTTGGTTATAGGTGCTGCAATAGACGAAAACCCCTGAACAAATCGACGGTAATAACCCGCCAAGCCAAGAAAACTACGGATCTCTGTAGCTGAGGATGGTCTGGGACAACTCTACACGACCTCCACTTTCTTCGGATCCACTTGAATACCCTCTCTCGAGACCATATGACCCAAGAATGCCATGGAGTCCAACCAAAACTCACATTTTGAGAAATTAGCATACAACTTCTTCTCTCTCAAGATATGGAGCATTGTCCTCAGGTGCTTCTCATACTCTCCCTGACTCCGGGAATACACCAGAATGTCACAATAAAAATGATCACAAACGAATCAAGATATGGCCGGAAAACACTGTGCATCAGATGCATGAAGGCTGATGAGGTATTAGTCAGCCCAAATGACATAAGAAGGAACTCGTAATGACCATACCGAGTCCTGAAGGCAGTCTTTGGAATATCTGGCTCCCGAATCTTCAACTGATGGTAACCTGAGCGCAAATCAATCTTAGAAAACACCCGTGCACCCTGAAGCTGGTCAAACAGATCATTTATACGAGGCAAAGGATAACTGTTCTTCACTGTAACCTTGTTCAACTGGCGGTAATCAATACACATGCGCATAGAAACATCCTTCTTCTTCACAAATAACACAGGAGCACCCCAAGGCAATATACTGGGCCAAATAAAACCCTTATCAAGTAATTTCTGCAATTGCTCCTTCAACTCCTTCAACTCAGGAGGAGCCATACGATACGAAGGGATAGAAATGGGCTGAGTGCCCGGCAATAGATCAATGCCAAAATCAATGTCCCTATCAGGTGGCATGACCAGAAGATCAGCTGGAAACACATCGGGGAAATCCCGTACTACTGGGAGTTAATCAACAAAATGAGTATCCATACTGGCATCTCTCACATAAGCTAAGTACGCATCACAACCTTTCTAAACCATACGCTGAGCCTTAAGGAAAGAAATAACTCTACTGGGAGTGTGACCTAAGGCACCCCTACTCTCAATATGCGGTATACCTGGCATAGCTAGTGTCACTGTTTTGGCATGACAATCAAGAGTAGCATAATGGGGCGACAACCAGTCCATGCCCAAAATAATATCAAAATCAACCATACTGAGCAATAATAAGTCAGCTCTGGTATCAAAACCACAAAGAATAACCAAACATGACCGGTAAACGCGATCCACAATAAGAGAATCTCCCACAAGAGTAGAAACATAAACTGGGGACCTTAAAGAATCCCGAGGTACCCCTAAATAAGAGCAAAATAAGAAGACATATAAGAGTAAGTGGAGCCTGGATCGAATAGAACCGATGCATCTCTGTGACAGACCAATATGGTACCAGTGATAATAAAATCGAAGGCGGCAGCCTCAGTACGGCCTGGAAGAGCATAATATCTGGCCTGGCCTCCCTCTTGAGGGCGACCTCTACCTCCCCGACCTCTACCTCTGGTTGGCTGGGCTGGCGGAGTGGTAGCTGGTGCTGGGACCATAGCCGAGAGCTCTGCGGGTTGCACTATAGCTGAGGGGTCTGTGAAGGTGTAGCCCTCCCAAGTCTGGGGCAATCCTGCACCACATAGTGTGTGTCACCACACTCAAACAAGCTTTGGGAGGATGTGGCGGTTATGACTGGCTCAGGCCAGGTCTGCTGGACTGACCACTAGAAGCACCCCGTGCAGGAGGCGCACTAGAAACTGGAGGTGCGTAATAAGGCTCCTTAGGCCTAGGTGGAGCTGGAATACCACTGGCTGTTGGAAGAGCTGAATGAACGGGGTGGCCCATATGACCCCTACCGTGATGACCTGTAGCTGGGGCACGGGCACCAGAATAATGACCCGACTCTCGAGACCTCTTGGCCTCCCTCTCCTCTCTGTCCCTAGCATGCATACCCTCAATCCTCCTAGCAATGCTCACCACCTGCTGATAAGATATATCCGTCTCAAACTCACGAGCCATGCTAGATCCGATGATAGGAATGAGCCCCTGAATGAACTGACGAACCTTCTCGCGAACCGTAGAAACCAAAGCTGGTGCATGTCTAGCCAAGTCAATATAATAGATATCATACTCCGAGACAGTCATAGTACCCTAGTGCAACCGCTCAAACTCCGTGCTCCAGGCGTCCCTAAGACTCTGGGGAACATACTCCCTCGTGAACATATCTGAAAACTGAGCCCAAGTCAGGGAAGCTGCCTCATCCAGATTGTCTAACTCATAAGCATGCCACCACTGATAGGCGGCTCCTCAAAGCTAGAAAGTAGTGAAGGAAACCCCGCTCGATTTTGATATGCCCATAGTGCGGAGAATACGGTAGCACTCCTCCAGAAATCCCAAGGCATCCTCTGATGCTAACCCACTAAATACCGAAGGATCATATTTCTTGATCCTCTCAAGTCTCCGCTGCTCATCCTCTGAAGCTGCTGCCCTATCTCCGGGCTGAACTGGTACTACAAGCGGCACAGGTATAACCTCTGGGACCTGCTCAACATGCACTCGTTGCTCAGGAGTGTGGGCGGCGAGAGTCTGTACTCCTCCCCCGGCCTGAGATTGGCTGCAGCAAGAGAAAACAACCACGTATGAGACAAAGTGGTGTACATACTCATAAACTGTGCCAAAGTCTCCTGGAGTACTGGAGTAGTGGCGGCAGTCGTATCAGGTGTCTGGACTCCGGCTGGTACTGCTGGTGGTACCTTGGCGGCAGCTCGCGCAGGTACTTTGGCTGCACCACGAGCGCGTCCTCGACCTCTACCCCGGCCCCGGCCTCTGACGTCTGTAGTAGGGGTGCGGGTGCTTGATCCTCTCGGGTAGTGCGTGTCCTCACCATCTGTAAGAGAATAGAAAGACATAAATTTAGTTGTGATATCAAAATCTCGCACGACAAGAAAATCAAATGAAATGGAATTTTTTTTCCTAACAATTACATAGCCTCTCGTAGATAAGTACAAACGTCTATGTACCGATCAGCGAGACTCTAATAAACTGGCATGTATTCCGTGACTCCTATGAACCTAGAGCTCTGATACCAACTTGTTACGACCCCAGTTCGCCCTTCGTGAACTGTCGTAACGACACCTAGTCTCTATGACTAGGTGAGCCTGAAAAGTGCAAAAAATAATCGAAACCTTGTGGAAAGTATAACTTAAAACCAAGATTTAACAAAACAGAAATGAAATGTAAAATTCCAGTCGGCACATACAACACAATATCTCAAACTTCTACAATACTATCCCAAAACCCGGAAACTCACGGGAATACAAGCTGAGAGAAATATAGTAAAAGGCACTAACTCCGAAATATCTACATCAAGTATGATAGAAGGGATAATACTACAAGATAGAATAAAGATGGAGACTCTTCGGTCTGCGAACGCGGCAGATGTACCTCGAAGTCTCCAAAGCTCTCCCTGCCTCAAGGATGATAATCCTGTGCAGTAGTACCTGGATCTGCACATAAAAAACATGCGCAGAAAGGGAATGCGTATACCACAGCGGTACTCAGTAAATGCCAAACCTAACCCCGGTTGAGTAGTGACGAGGAAGGTCAGGGTCCTACTGAGGTAAATATATATACAAAATGACAAGACATGGCAATAAGCAGTAAAACTAAGAGTCGATAAATAAGATCTACACAACATAATAATAGTGCAATAATGGAAACAAAGATAAAGGCAAACTACAAGGAAATACCCCCTCACAGCAAGATAAATAATCGGGATCTCTTGGTATCCTCAATATACACTCTAGGGATCTCTTGGTATCCCAAGGATCTCTTGGTATCTTCAATACATATGCAGGGATCTTTTGGTATCCCGAGGATCTCTTGGTATCCTCAATACATGTGCCAGGGATCTCTTGGTATCCCGCACCTCAATCCAGATCATAATTACACACAGGGGATCTCCTGGGATGCCGTCCCGTAGTCCCAATTTAAAACACACAACAGCAACTTAAGGACAACAAAATAAATACTAAGTTCGTAATACGTACATAGTAAATTCTAGCCTAACATGCTTCACGTAATACAACTAAGGCAGTTTAAGCAAATAGGTAATTAATTCAATTAAACATGCTCTTCTAAACTAACACTGGTTATGTTTGCAAGTAGAATAAAATAAGTAAGAAAGTACTCAGTTTAAATACATTAAAGTAAATCGGATTTCCAACAATTAGCTCAAGTACGCGCTCGTCACCTCACGTACAAGGCATTCAATTATCAAATATTATATTCTAATGGGGAAAGGTCCCCCATGCAAGGTTAGACAAGCTATTTACCTCGAACCGGCTCCAAAATCAACTCGAAACCACACTTTTGCCACGAGTATCCGACTCCAAATGGCCCAAATCTTTTCAATTCAATTAATATTGTAAATAACATCTCAAGCAACTGATTCTACGATTTAATTCAAAGCTAAGACGCGAAATTAGGTAAAATAACCAAAATTCCCCTCAAGCCAATGTATTGAAATCGGATGAAATTAATATTTTTAGAACCCTCGTACTCTCATGAGTCTAACCATATAAAAATCTCCCAAATCGGATGTTAAAAACCCACTCAAAACTAAATAATTTAGTCTAAGAAGCTTTGTCAAATTTTTCATTCAAAATCCGAAATTAAAGGAGGAATTCACGCTTAGATTAGTGGGTTACAAGCAAAAAAGAGTTTAGAATCATTACCCAATTGCTGTCCGTGAAAATTCCTTGAAATCTCGCTCAAATCCGAGCTCCCAAGCTTGAGTTTTGGTAAAAATGGCTAAACCCTCAATTTTAAAATTTTTATAACAGCCCAGATATTTAATGCATCGCGAACGCGGAGGAAGTCTCGCGTTCGCGAAGAACAAAAATGAAGGGCTACTCACTTGTGCTTCGAGAATGCGAAATCGGACTCGCGAACGTGGAAGAGGAAAATATTGTGGCTCAAAAATTGCTCTTCGCGAACGCGTGAACCAGTACGCGAACGCGAAAGGTGAACTTGCAAAGCTACGCGAACGCGATGAGGAAAAATAGACATAGCCCTCAGCGCCAAATAATACTACGCGAACGCGAGGGCTTGGATGCAAACACGAAGAAAGAAAAAGGCGAGCTTCGCGAACGCGAGGGCGAAGAAGGATAGATCTGCAACAGACCTGAAGGAAAAATTTGTAATTTTTTTATAACTTAAAATGCTCCGATGAGCATCCAAAACACACCCGAGGCCTCCGGGACCTCAACCAAACCTACAGACATATCCAATAACATCATTCAAACTTGTACCAATCCTTAAACCACCTAAAATAACGTTGGAAACTCGAATTAATCAAGGATTTATGCCTAAGAACTTCAAATTTTCTCAAATTATGCTTTCGATAAAAAACCTAACCAAAACACGTCCGAATGACTTGAAATTTTACAAACACATCCCAAATGACATGACGGAGCTACTGCAACTTCCGGAATTCCAGTCTGACCCTCGGATCAAAATCTCACTATCGGACCGAAAACTTCAAAATTTCAAACTTTCGGCATGTCAAGCCTAAATTAGCTACGGACCTCCAAAATACATTCTGAATACTCTCCCAACCTCGAAATCACCTAACAGAACCATCGGATTTCCATTCTGAAGCTGTCTTCTCACTGTTCCGATTACTGACAACTTTCCAACACAAGCTCTCATTTGGGGACTAAGTGTCCCAAAACTCTCCGAAACCCAAAACTGAACATCCCGGCAAACCAAAACAGCAGAAATGAACTTGGGGAAAACAGTTAATAGGGAATTGGGGCGTAAATTCTAAAAACGACCAGCCGGGTCATTACATTTTCTTTATAAGTGTTTGACCAAAAAATATATATCTTAGCTCAAATAATTAAATTTACACAGTTGAAGGTTAATCTTAACTAACAATAATATACCCAAGATGGAGTTTTTGAAAATCAACAAATACTACGTAGACCTATTCGTATAACGGCGGCAACATGCAATAAATATTCCAAAACTCAAAAGCAATCGTGCATCATTCAATGTCAATGAATAACAATAAATGGCATATAAGCAAATAGAAAGAATTAGTCACCCACACTACAACAAAAGTGATATTTAGCTACAAAATTATTAGCTACGACATAAAATTCGTCATTAATTGTTTATTTTTCGTGACAAAAATTACATTTCGTCTTTAAATACACGAGCTACATACTTCTAGTGACGAAACACAATATTTTGTAGCAAAGTTTTGTCCACTTAAGTTTCCCACCAAAATTGAGTTGCGCCAATTATTATATAACATTAGCCACGAATTTAAAATTATCAGTGACACACTATTTTGTCGCTAATGATGTACCCAATTAGTGGCGAAGCATTATTTGTCTTAAAAGTAATTAAATTTTGGATACGAAAAGGTTTCGTCACAAAAGATATGTTATTACAATAGTGACGAATTAGAATTTGTAGCAAGGTAAACTTTAGCCACAAAATTTTATATTTATTTGTGACCTTAATTTTGCACTGATACTGCAAATAATTAGTGACAATTATTTAATTGTCGCTATTGAACATACAATGTAGTCACAAATTTTTTGTCTCAAAATATACCATTTTTAATTTGCTACGACTTTTATAGTTGAACTATGAGATTATTGGCTACGAATTATTTTATTGTAAAACTAAAAAATCATACTTCGTAGAGAACTATGATTCTAAAGTTTCGTTCATGCAACATACACATAATTATTTTAAGATTACTTGAAATTGAGATTGAAATAATCATCTTCGACAATTATCAAGTTCGAGAAACTAGAACTCCACTTCTACTTATGTTAGAAATTTTTGGTGTAGTTTTCGTTCTAGCACAATTCAATTTCTAGTTGGGAAGTATGAAGTTTATTTAATTTCAAGTAGGACATGAATCATTCAATTTGGTTCTTAGTAAACAATTTATGCCGTAAATTTGCCTAATGTTTCAAATTAATGTACCTTTCTTTTTATTTTGTCTTACTAAACTTTAATATTGCAAGATGATTGTTTTTTGTTTGATTAAGGGAACACAATTATTATTCTAGAAAATTGCACATTATATATCAATTTAAATGTGCCTGCAATATTGCATAAAATTATATTTCTAATTAATATGTTTCTTTTTATATTTTATTAGAGATTGTATATATATATATATATATATATATATATA
>MU668574.1:195954-210883 GCA_026770625.1 Nicotiana glauca
ACACACACACACACACACACACACACACGTATAAAGAGATATTTTAACATATTTGTACAATGTACTTTTTTGACGAATGAGATTCACTTGAATGCTCTTTGTTTACCGTGAAAATGATAAATATAATTAGATTTGAATTTGTGATTCTAAAAATACGTGATATATTTTTATGCTAGTTGTTTAGGCAATAGATGTTAGGTAAGAGATTAGAAAATGAGATAAGAGTTTGAAAGCAAGGTGATAACCAAATCAATAAGCTGATAAGTGGGGCCTCGAGCTTGCTTATTGGGGACCTCGAGGTCGAGTCCTGTACCCTGCCGTGGGCAGCCTATTGGGGGGGGGGGCTAACAGTNACAATAGATAGAACATAATGAATATAAGCAATACATGAAAGTAATGAGTTCAAGAGAATATGTTAAGTTAGAGAGTAGAGATAATATTCTTGTATCAAATATTGAGTATCAGATGGCCTACAGATGACAAAGATCCTCTTTATATAGTACAAAACCATTTATTACAAAGTAAGATAGCTGGCACAGCTACCTAGTAATCTAGATCAGACTGGTACTACTCTTGCAGGTGATGTCAGTTCGGACCACATGCATAGGGAACTTCCCGCTTACCTTCGATAACTACAGACTCATGTTGCGTCGAGGTAGAGTGTGAAGAGCCTTCGAGGTCGAAGCCTCAAGCTGTGTTCTCGGATCTTCGGGGCCTTTTCGAGGCTATAGGAGAGACGTACTGATCGCGAAATCGGGCCTCTAGATCTCGCCCGTGTACAAATAGTCCCCGCGTTTCTTAGAATGAAACGATAAGAAACGACCTCGAATTCATGCCCCTCTAGTACTTTCGTAATGACGACATTCATATCTTGCCAAATGATTGATATGATAGAATAAGGTGTCAAACGGTCGCGTACACACAACCTTTAAAAGCCTTCATATTGATTACAGCGGGTGGCTATCCTTTGGCCTCCTTCATCATGCATATTAGGCCTCTATAAATACTTTTTCTCCTGTTCCTTATTGTTCACTCTTGTTCTTTCTTTGAAACGCAATTTCCGTTTCTCCTCTAACGCTTGTTAAGAATGGCGAAAACTTCTGCCTCTGCTTCTCAGAAGAATGTAACCTCATCCTCCTCACTTTCATCTAAAAGCAAAGCAGTAGTGCCTCCTCATGTCGAGGAATGCATTCCAGGGTCCTTTGCGACGGCTTCTGATTTCAAGGTCAAAAAACCTTATTCAAAGCCGGGGCATCGTGAGCCCGTGTCTCAATATATTAGCTCAATAACAGACGTCAAAATGGTGAGGATTGACTGCCGCTGGGGGGATGCAGTGCTTGTGGAGGTCCCTTCTCAGGAGGAGGACATAACGACATACAAAGCTAATTTCCTCAGTGTGCTTACCCGTTTACCCTTGGTCCGATGGGGCTATCCTCGTCTCCGATAGACCCCGCGGTTCTCGACTTCTGCCGATGGTATCGAGTGACCTTCAGCCAAATTCACCCTTCTTTCTGGCGCATTGTCTACATGATCAGGTATTATGTGAACATGATTGGGGAGATTCCCTTCACCCTCGACCACCTGGTCAGGATGTACATCCCTCATCTATTTCACGGGGTCCCGATTAAGCTCCACTACCGAGCTTCAAGGGTCCCTTTTGCTTGCATTGATGAAGTCAGGAATGGAGAGTGGATGAGCCGTTTTGTTCGAGTTAGGACTTCGGACCTGATCCCGGTGAAAAGGATGTCGTTCCCCGAGAGATGGAACGTAAGTAGATACATTATCTAGCATCTCCTTGCTTATTTTTTGGTACACCATTCCATACACTAATTTCTTTTATTGATGCAGCTGTAGCAGTTTACCCGACGTGATTACGGACCTCTCGGGCTGGGTCAGTTGGCTGGACTCGATTTGCCCATACGCTGAGCGAGTGTGGCGTGATCTGCCCAAGCTCGATGGGAAGCCAAGGACCATGGTGAGCCTTTACTCTTGCTGCAGTCGTACCTTTAAATCTAAATTTCTACTAATAGCGTCCTTACTCCCTGTCCTACCTCTTGCATTCGTGTAGGTCTAGGGGAGGATCCTTTGATGAAGGAAACATCGCATGGCAAAGAGGATACCTTGAGACCCGATGAAGGGAAGAAAAGACAAAGGGATTCGTCGAATGAACCTTCGGAATCCAAGAAAACCAAGATGGAAGAAACTAAGGCCGACGCAACAGCCTTAACCCCAGAGGCAGCAGGGAGTCCCTGAGCTACACGCGAAAGAGAAAATAATTTCTTGATAGCGGTCGAGGGAGGGGAAAACCCGATCGACCCTCATACTGGAGAGACGATGGCTCTCGAGCTGGAGCTTGATATCGTCGTGGTCCAACTTTGGTCTGGAGAGGATACTGAGGGAGTATTGGGTGATGTCCCTGAGCCGGATGATGGCCAAAATACCCCTCGAGTTGCGACGCATTCGGTAGGCATTTTAGAGGATACAAGTTCTGAAGTCCTGCAAGGACAAGAGACGGCTCCGACTGACCCTGTTGGTGTTGTTTTCGTGAGTGATTCCCCTCAGGGAACGATCTTACCTCCTAAGGGAATGCAAGATGCCCAAAATGAAGGATCTTCCGGTGTAGGGGTGCCCATCGGAGGCAGAGATGCATTTGAAAGGCCTTTAGCCTCTCTCGAGGGAATCCCTGAGCTCGATACTTTGCTCATTTTCAGCGAGATGAACAGGCTTTGTGAGCAGGTAGTTTTTGTATAAATCCTGCCTGTCGTCCTAACCTTTATCTTTCTAACTTTGTCTTCTTCATGGCTTCAGGATAGGGCACTTTATAGTCAGACTTTCACCCGATTTCAGGCTGAGGTGACTCGTCATGAGCATGAGAAGACTCAGCTTGTTGAACAGGTTACCTAACTTCCGTTTGCTATTGTCTGAATGTTTGCCAGATCCCAGTGTTTTGACATCTTTGATCTGATTCGTGCAGTTCGAGAGGGAAGGTACCCTACTGAGGGCGGAGCTCCGGGCTAGAGATTCTGAAGTTATCGAACTCAAATGGCACATGAGTGAGATAACTTCTGATAGGGATCCCTCCAGGAAAGGATGGCCTTACTCGGGCACCAGCTTCATGATGCGAGGGCGAATAGTGACAAATATAGAGGTCTCCATTCTGAGTTAGTTGCTGCACTATTCAGGATTAAAATTAAAGCTGAGGCACTTATATCTTTGCACAAAGAGGATGTCGTTGTAGTAAATGCTCAAGCCGGGAGAGCGCCTGAGGAGGCCGAATTAAAATTGACTCAAGCCGTAGAGCATGCTTGTTTAGAATTTCGGAGGCGGACTCTTGAGGATATACACGCAAGGGTATCAATTTGTCTGCCGAGCTCGAGAGGGTGAAGACCCTAGAAAAGAAAGCTCTGTTTGTTTTGGAGGTGAGCCGGGTAGTGGCTTAGGAGATGATGAGAGTGAAGGTGGAATCCTCAGAGGGGTAGAGGTCGTTGAAAGTCCTGGGGATGTAGCCGGAATCGTTGGGACGCAACCTCCGGCGGGACCGTCAAAGATGTAGGCTCGATGATAGACTAGGGTTCTGTTTGGATCTTTCATTATAAGGGTTTTTAAAGGCCTTGTAAACGTGCCTCTGTGAGCAATATGTATAAAAGGATTTTTGTTTTTTTCTCCTTTGCCTTTTGGGAATAATGTGTGATGTTATCGATCCGAGATTTTAGGTCTTGGGTTAGACGCTCGAGTTTTTGCTATTGCTGAGCGACTCGTAATAGTCGAAGGTCAACCCGAGTGTTCTCAGGTTAGATTTGGCTCTTATACGTTGGGTCGGTGAGACCTTTGATTTTAGTGCTGGAAACAATGGCTCTTATGCGTTGGGTCGGTATGACCCCCTATATGGGCTGGCGACAGTGGCTCTTACGCGTTGGGTTGGTACGACCTTTTAATGTAAGCTGGCGTCTTAGGCTCTTATGCTTTCGCCCTTAGGCATTTTTTAGTTAACTATTTCGGGTTCAGTCTCTGAGTTGGGTTTTAACTCGAGCTCATTTGACCCTCAAGTTTTTTGAATTTAAAGCTTGCCCTTAGGCTCTTACGCGTTGGGTTGGTACGACCTTTTACTGGGCTGGTGACAGTGGATCTTATGCAGTAGGTTGATGCGACCTCTGATATAGGCTTTATTTTTCCCTCATTAAGGACTTGTGAAGTTGTGTTTGCCCGAATCTTTGACGGTTTTATAAAACCTCAATTGTGAGCCATTATATGGTGATAATCGAGCACCTCGGGAGGTTTGGCTTGGTAGCTAAGTATCTCGAAGCCTGTAGTTAGGAGATGACATGGTCGAAGCCCTTTTGCCTATGTCGAGGGTAACCTGTTTAATCGGTTCTTTTCGAAGTGTTTTCAAAGTAATTGAAGGCCTGTGATTTTATAGAGACGGTTGGGAATCCATGAGTCACGTTAGTTTGGCTGGTACAGCCTTGTGATCGTAGTCATTTGTGTTTGGCCGGAGCCTTTCAGTACCCGAGTAAGGTAGTTTCGGCGTCTATATCAAGGGTATGCCTTTTTAAGGGTCTTACAAGTTCGATATATAGCCTTAATTTTAAGATCGGGATTATGCCTTTAGTAAGGTCTTACAAGTTTTACATGCCTCAAGGACTTACAGTTATTGCCACTTGGTACAAGTGTGGTTCATGCCTTGCTTGAGGTCTTACAGATATTGTCACTGCCTTATATAGGTCTTACGAGACCGAGGTTGCCCGCGTGTGGTCTTATGGCCTCGGGTTTTGATAAGTCGATGGGGGTGGTGATTGGCAGCAGTCCCCGAGTCATCGACAGTTTCTTGGCTTGAGAGCCATTACTTGTAAACTTGGTATTGCCTCATTGAGGGCTTATGATTTCGGAGTTTTTGACCCGGAGGTTATGTGGTCTTGAGTTTTCGTCATCAGTCCCCAAGTGTTCGGGACATTTTTTGCTCTGGGGGTGGCTGTTGGCGGCATTCCCCGAGTTATCGAAAATTCCCTGGCTCAGGAGCCATTTCTTGTAAACTTGGAGTTGCGCTACCGAGGGCTTTATGAGTTTGGAGTTTCCGACCCGGAGGTCATGTGGCTTTGAATTGTTGACGCCAGTCCCTGAGTGTTCGGGATATTTTTGGCTCTGGAGCTATTTTTGCAAAAATAGTGGACTCTTTTGAAGCACGAAACGCTTAGATGTATTCTTCAGTTACTTGGTACAAGTATACATGTTTTCGCTATTACGGGCTCGGTTATTCTATACGGACACGGTTCATTCGATCGTTTGGACCGGTACATTACTTTTCCTATCGAGACTATGTTCAACATATCTTAGCTTCTCTGAGGAGGTCGAGACTATGTTCAACATATCTTAGCTTCTCCGAGGAGGTGATCTTCCGGGGGATGCCCCCCAGTATCCGAGATTGATTGAAGAGAAGCCTTGAGTACTTGTTGAGTCTTCCTTAGGTAGCATATAGATGTTGCCTCGTTAAAAACCTTGTTGGTAAAACCCTTCGTGGGACAAAAACCCGATCGAAGGAAAAGAGTGTAACGTGTGCTTTTGGAATTTTAAGGCCTTTGAGCTTTTAACAGTAATAACGTTTAAGCATAGACACATTCCAGTTGCTTGGAAGTTGTTTGTCTTCCATGGTGCTGAGTTTGTAGGTCCCTTTGCCAACTATCCCGAGGACGGTCCTTCCCAGTTCTGACCTAGCTTTACTTCATTAGGGTTTCGAGTGCTCAAGGTAACCTTCCTTAGGACCAAGTCCCCGATTCTGAAATATCGGAGATTTGTTCTCCTGTTGTATCTTTCGATCTTTTGTTTTTGTACGGCTATCGCACCAGCGAGGCTTCTCGCTTTTCATCCAATAGTTCGAGAGCAATAGCCATGGACTCATTGTTCGAGCCCTCCGTGAGGTGTCGGACTCAGGCGATGGGTACTCCGACCTCGATCGGTATCAAAGCCTCGGTGCCGTATACCATAGAGAAAGGCGTTTCCCCCGTGCTTAATATTGGAGTTGTTCGATACGCCTAGAGAACTTCGGGAAATATTTCTCTCCATTTTCCCTTTGCGCCTTCCAGTTTCTTCTTTATGTTTTGAATGATAGTTTTGTTCGTGGACTCGGCTTGGCCGTTTGCACACGGGTGATAGGGTGTTGATAGGATCCTTTTAATTTTGCGATCCTCGAGGAATTGAGTCACTTTTCTTCCGATGAATTACTTCCCGTTGTCACATGTTATCTTGGAAGGAATTCTGGATCGGCATATGATGTGGTCCTAGATGAAATTGATGACTTCCTTTTCCCTTATCTTTTCGAAGGCCTGTGCTTCAACCCATTTCGAGAAGTAGTCAGTCATAAATAAAATAAATCTAAATTTAACTGGCGCCGTTGGTAGTGGTCTGATGATGTCCATCCCTCATTTCATGAACGGCCATGGTGACAAAATTGAATGTAGTTGTTCACCAGGTTGGTGGATCATTAGGGCGAATCTTTGGCATTTGTCGCATTTGTGGACGAACTCTTTGGTGTCCTTTTCCATGCTATCCCAGTATTAGTTTGCCCTGATTATTTTTTGAATTAAGGAATCAGAACCGAAATGATTTCCGCGGGTGCCCTTGTGGATCGCTTGGAGCACATAATCGGTATCTCCAGGCCCCAGGCATACAGCTACAGGGCCATTAAAGGTTCTTTTGTAAAGAGTTCCACTTTCATCGAGTGAGAATCGGGCTGCTTTGGTACGCATGACCCTCGATTCCTTCGGGTCCGTGGGTAGTTTCCCATCTTGTAAATAGTCAATATATTTATTTCTCCAGTCCCATGTTAGGATAGTGGAATTAATCTTGGCATGACCTTCCTCGACCACTGATTTGGATAGCTGAACAACAGCCCCGGGGAGTAGGTCGTCTTCTTCAACAGATGATCCCAGGTTAGCGAGGGCATTGGCTTCGTTGTTCTACTCTCGAGGTATATGGACCAGGGTCTATTCTTTGAAATGGCGTAATGTGACTTGGATTTTGTCCAAGTATCTTTGCATCCTGTCTTCTCGGACCTCGAAGCTCCCATTTACCTAATTTACTACCTGGAGTGAATCGCATTTTGCTTCGACGATCTCAACTCCTAGGCTTTTGGCCAATTCCAGACCTACAATCATAGACTCATACTCGGCTCCGTTGTTAGTCAATCTTGCAGTTGTTATAGATTGCCTGATCATGCCACCCGTAGGCGGCTTCAGGACTATACCGAGTCCGGATCCTCTCAGGTTCGAGGCGCCGTCAGTGAACAAGGTCCACACACTGGAAGATGTGCCCGCTTTTAGTAAAAGTTTGTTTTCTACCTCGGGCACGAGGGAGGGAGAGAAATTGTCCATGAATTCCGCCAAAATTTGGTACTTGATAGTCGTTCAGGGTTGATACTTGATATCATACCCCCCGAGTTCGATGGCCCATTTGGCCAATCGACCCGATAGTTCAGGCTTGTGAAATATGCTTTGGAGAGGGTATGTTGTTAAAATGCAAATACGATGGCATTGAAAATAAGGTTTTAATTTTTGCGATGCGCTTATTAATGCAAGAGCTAATTTTTCTAGGTGCAGATACCTGGTTTCGGCATCCCCAAGGTCCGATTTACGTAATAGACAGGGAATTGTGTACCTTGATCTTCTCGAACTAGCACACCGCTTACCACTATCTCGGATACGGCCAAGTATAAATATAACATTTCATCCTCTTTTGGTGTGTGGAGCAAAGACGGACTAGTTAGATATCGCTTAAATTCCTCCAAGGCGTGTTGGCATTCTGGAGTCCATTCGAAGTTGCTTTTCTTTTTGAGTAAAGAGAAGAAATGATGACTCATGTCTGATGATCTTGATATAAATCTACCCAGAGCCGCTATCCGCCCTATTAGCCATTGCACGACCTTTGCATTATTTATCACCGTGATTTCTTCGATGGCCTAGATTTTATCGGGGTTGATCTCGATCCCCCTGTTTGACACCATGAAGCCTAAGAATTTGCCCGAACCCACTTTGAAGGCATATTTTTTGAGGTTAAGCTTCATGTTGTAACTTCTGAGGATGTCGAATGTTTCTTGCAAATGAGACAAATGGTCCTATAGGCGCAAGGACTTAACTAGAATGTCATCAATATAAATTTCCATATATTTTCCTATTTGATGCTCGAACATTTATTAACTAGGCATTGGTACGTAGCCCCTGCATTTTTCAGCTCGAAGGGCATTACATTGTAACAGTAGGTACCATACTTCATGACGGACAAAGTCTTTTCCCTATCCTCGGGGTTTATTTGAATTTGATTATACTTCGAGTAAGCATCGAGAAAAGTGAGGGTCTCGTGGCTGGCCGTGGCATCGATCAGACAATCGATGTTAGGTAATGGGAATGAATCCTTGGGGCACGCCTTATTTAAGTCTTTATAATCTACGCACATTCTTAACTTATTTCCCTTTTTAGGTACTACCACTACATGGCCAGCCATTCTGGGTACTTTACCTCTCTAATGGACCCTATTTAAGGAGTTTCGTTACCTCGTCCTTGATGAAGACGTGATTTACTTTGGACTGAGGCCTTCTTTTTTGCTTCATCGGTTTAAATCTGGGGTCGACACTCAGTCGATGGGTGGTTATCTCCGGCGGGATTCCTGTCATATCAAAGTGGGACCAAGCAAAACTGTCAATGTTATTAATAAGGAATTGAATGAGTTTTTTCCTGAGTTTGGGGGTTAACCCCGTTCCCAAGTATACCTTCCGATCTGGGAGATGTTCGATCAAAACAGTTTGCTCTAGCTCTTCAATTGTCGATTTCGTTGCGTTCGACTATTCGGGGGAAATGAAAGTTTGAGGAGAGAGGAAATCTTCTTCATCATCCTCGAGGGTCTGTACACTTCCCGACTCATCCGAGGTAGACTGTGTTGGAATTTACGCCTCCCAGTGAACCGCGAACATTTCTTTTGCTGCATGTTGTTCTTAATATACGGTTGTTATACCATCCTTTGTTGGAAACTTCATCATCTGGTGTATAGTTGACGGTACTACCCTCATGTTGTGTATCCATGGCCTGCCGAGCAATGTGTTGTATCTCATGTCGCCGCCGATGACGTGTAACTTGGTGTTCTGAACTATACCAAACATGTCCACCGGGAGGGTGATCTCCCCTTTCATTACCTCGTCGGCCATGTTGAAGTCGTGGAGGACTTAGGAGGTGGGTACGATCTGGTCAAGCAACCCAAGCTGTTCTACTACCCCTGACCTGATTATGTTGGTCGAGCTACCTGGATCTATGAGCACACGTTTAATTCAAATGTTACTTAAGAGAAATAAAATTACCAGTGCGTCATTGTGCAGTTGCGTCAAGGTCTCAAAATCTTCCTTGCTGAATGCAAGGGTGTTTTCGGTCATGTGATCTCGGATCAGCCTTTCTATTGCAGTAGATATTTTTATCCATTTGATCACGGGTCCTTGGGGGATGTCGGTACCTCTGATGATCATATGGACGACATGCTGAGGAATCTCTCTTTTCGCCCAGGTCGGATTTCTACGAGTTTCCTGCTGAATGTCTCGGTGTGCGCTCTTGTTAATGTGAGGACCGGCGTTGATGTATTGTGCGTTGCAGAGGTCGCACCCTTGAGAATCGGTTCCGGTGTACTCTCAGGGTTTTGCGGTGGCACACCCATACCTGGAATAACCATACCGCCCTTTTCATAGTCTTTGAGGCTATTATTTTCAGGTACATTTACTGGTTTAGGCATCTTGACCTGAAATCGAGGATCTTGTACAAGAAAAAGTGTGAAATATAACTTGCGTTATGGAGTGAACCAGCAAGAATATAATCACTATTATTTTTAGCCCCACGGTGGGCGCCAAACTGTTTATCGTAAAAATGGTAATTACAATTAGATTTGATTTTGTGGTTCTAAAAATATGTGATTTATTTTTATGCTAATTGTTTAGGCAACATATGTTAAGTAAGAGATTAGAAAATGAGATAAGAGTTTTAAAACAAGGTGATAACCAAACCAATAAGCTGATAAGCGGGGCCTCGAGCTTGTTTATTCGGGACCTCGAGGTCGAGTCCTGTAACCTTCTTTGGGCAGTCGATGGGGGGGGGGTTAGCAGTTATAATAAATTTAATGACGCCTCTTTATGGCCAATGATAAGCAATAAATGAAGAACAATAGATAGAACACAATGAATATAAGCAATAAATGGAAGTAATGAGTTCAAGAGAATATGTTAAGTTAGAGAGTAAAGAGAATATTCTTGTATCGAATATTGAGTATCAAATGGCCTACAGATGACAAGGATCCCCTTTATATAGTACAAAAGTATTTATTACAAAGTAAGATAGCTGGCGCAACTACCTAGTAATCTAGATCAGACTGGTACTACTCTTGCAGATGATGTCAGTTCGGACCACATGCCTAGGGAACTTCCTGCTTACCTTCGATAACCACATACTCATGCTGTGTCGATGTCGAGTGTGAAGAGACTTCGAGGTTGAAGCCTCGAGTTATGTTCTCGGATCTTCGGGGCCTTTTCGAGGCTAAGGGAGAGACACAATGATCGGAAAATCGGGCCTCTTGATCTCGCATGTGTACACTCTTCAATACGTTTAGCTCCATTATTTCATATAATTAAATCACAAGCGTCAAGTGGTGAAAAATATTTTAAGCGCCAAAGATTATAATTTTTTTCTGTAATTAATTTTTACTACCAAGAAAAATATTTACAAGTATAACAAAAAAAATCCTATTACTATCCGCCTAAGTTTGGACTTGCAGACCCAAACCTAGCACACATATGAATTATAAATATGAAATCAAGATAAAATTAGCATAACTATAATAAACAGTTTGCGTATTTGCAATAAAGTATATATATTTTAAAAATAATTAAAATGTCTTTAGTTAAATTAAATTAAATCAATTTAAAAAAAATTGTATTTTCACTATAACAATTATAAAATTGACGATATTTTTTTGATCAACAACCATAGTACTGGTCATTATAAATGGAAATAATTTGATTTAACTGTTGGTAAACATAATAAAATTAGTAGTTTTTGTTTGTCGGCTAAAAATTGATCTTATGGTATTTTGGTAACATAAAAAATTTAAAGTGAAAATAAATTGACATCAATTGAAGAGGAGAAAATTGTATTTTGATTTTTTCGGTTTTATTCTATTTTAAAATTGTATGAAAAAAGTAGCGGCAAGTTTCCCTCCTTTTCTTTTTTGTGTTCTCAAATCCCTCTTTTTAGTTGAGTAGTACCACCTCCCATTTCTCAATTCACTCCCATTCCTCTCTTAACTCTTTATGTGACATTCATTTCTCCATCAAATTATTGCACCAATTATATCTACTATATTGCTTCCATTAATATTTTACTTCTTTCTCATTCACACACACATATCCTCTCATTCGATAATACTTAATTTTCTCCAAAATCTTTTATTGATTTAATAGCATAAAAGATCAAATCCGCGTGATGGGCATTTTAAGGCGCAAAGAGACTTCTGATGCCTCCTTTGCTTTGGTATAAATTGTCAAGCTAAGTTAAGAAACATTATTTCTACTTCAATTTTTTTTTTCTGTTGCGCCACTCATACGGAATTCTTTTTCTTTCAATTGTAGGGCAATAAAAATTTGGATTTCTCCAGATGATATATTACATGCATGTATTGTTGATATCCAATTTTTTCCTATACATATTTTAATATGTAAAATACCTTCAAAATAGCATATTTATGCATATATAATGTATGTCCAAGTATTTTATTATTTTTTCTTAATTTTTAAAGGTTTTGAAATGTCACGACCCAAATTCCCAAACCCCGTCGTGATGACGCCTCTCGTGAAGACAAGGCTAGCCAACAGAACAACAATGCCCTTTTTTAACAATTAACAAACATAAATGATTGAATACTACGACTTAATGACATTAATAACTGATATTTACCACCCAACACAGCCCGACCGGGGTATCACAAGTCACGAGCATCTAAAGAAGCCTGAATACAACTACATAGTATGTAATTTACATGAATCAAATTAAAATCAAAGAAGGAAAAATCGGGTGTCGCGGACGCTGGCGGTCACCTTACTCCGCTACAATAGCAATACCTTCAACCCGCTAATAATTCCCTACCGGGTGAACAATACCTGCAACTGCATGCGAGGTGCAGAGAGTAAAGTGAGTACTCCAACTCAATGAGTAATAAGAGTAAATAATAACTGAGTGGTAAGAAGACACGTAAAGCACACCATCATGCTATATAGGACAGTAAGACCCTTGAGAAAACAGTAATTCCATGAAAATCCTTTAGAAAATATCTGGCTCAGTTAAAACCTCTTTTGAAAATATCCTTTTTCCAACAGTAAGCATATGAATGCGATATCGAGTAGTGCAAGTCCGCACACAAGTCAGCCCCTCGGGCACAGCACTCTATTAACAAATAACACCAGGGTATCTGGTACACAGTGCAAGAAATAGCATAGATGCCAATGATATAAGAGTGCTGAATGTCATGCCACGTAGTATAAACAAGAATCAATGCGTGAATGCAATGCAATGCACATAACCGCTGCGGCGTGCAGCCCGATCCATTTGGGTACCCGCGCTCACTGTGAGGGTTCAGACTCCGGATGGGCTCCTACAGCCCAAACGCAATATCAATATCACACCGCTGCATCGCGCAGTCCGATCCATGCTCAGTCTAGAGATGCACATAAGCCACCAGGGCAATATTCAAATAACGGTTCTCAGTTCCGAACGTTAAATATGTAGTTTAAGTTTTAAAAACCTTAGAAGTATGACTGGACATTTTAAAACAGTGTTTAACTCAGGACTGAAATCATTTAAGATGCCAAGTATTATGGAAACAGTGATAATAATCCCTAAAGGATTCAATCAGTTGGCCCGAGGCCCAATCACGACAATTAATCCATTTCTATAAGGATATCAACTAAGCTTCGATCAATTAGATAGTTATTTCATTAAGCGGGACGGAAAAAGTCACAATCCCCAACGGTGCTCTACCCCACACTCGTTATACGGCGTGCAAGTCACCTCAATACAATACTATGATGTGCAAATCCGGAGTTTCAAACCCTCAGAATATCATTTACAAGTATTACTCACCTCGAACCGGCGAAATCACAAGCCCGCAATGCCTTTGCCCCTCAAATTAGCCTCCACGCGTGTCAAATCGAACCAAAATCAGAGCGAATACATTACAATATGCTAAGGGAATAATACCCAATCGAAAACAATCGAGAAATAGCAAAAATCTCGAAACTAGCAAAAATCGAGCCCCGGGCCCGCTTCTCGAAAAATTACAAAACTCACATTGCCGGATTTCTTGTCTCGCCACGAGTTTATACATATCAAGAACTCCCAAATCCGAGCTCAAATGACCTATCAAATTCCAATTTGAAATATCAAAACTCAAGCCCTAGCTTTACCCCTTTTTTGGTGAATTTCCACTAATTTCCATGATAAATCTACAATAAACTCGAATAATTAGGCCAAGGAACTTACCTCCAATCGATTCTCAGTCAAAACCCTCAAAAATTCTCGCCCAAAGCTCTCCAAGTCGTTCAACAATGGTGGAAACTACCTCTTGCTCGCGGATGAAATATGACATTTAAAACCCTTTTGTCCACAACAACTTTTGCTTCTGCGACAATTTTACCGCTTCTGCGTTACCGCTTCTGCGTTACTGCTTCTGCGGCCTTCCCATCGCATCTGGGGTTTTCCTTAAGTTGCCCAGGACCGCTTCTGCGGTCCATAACCACTTCTGCGGTGACCGCTTATGCGGAATTTAGTCCGCTTCTGCAGATAAATGCCAAAGCCACAAAACCGCACCTGCGGAGCTTCTTCCGCTTCCGCGAAATCTCCCCAACCAGCCAAGGACCGCTTCTGCGATCACTTACCCGCTTCTGCGGTCCATTTCGCAGAAGCGGAAATACCAGAGGACAGCAAAAATCTGACATGCAACACACTTCAAAACTCTCTATTTAACCACCCGAACTCACCCCGATACCCCCGGGACCTCAACCAAAAACACCAACATACTCCAAAATATCATTCAAACTTGTTCCAATCATCAAAACACATCAAACAATGCTAAAACCATCAATTCACATCGGATTTAAGCCTAAGTTTCTTCAAAACTTCCGAAATGCGCATTCGATAAAAAACCCAACCAAACGATGTCCGAATAACCTGAAAATTTGCACACATATCCAAAATCACTCAACGAAGCTACAACAACTCTCGAAATTCCATTCTGACCCTCAGATCAAAATCTCACCTATCAACCGGAATTCACCAAAATTCTAACTTCGCCAATTCAAGCCTAATTCTACACCGAACCTCCAAAATCAATTCCGATCGCACTCCTAAGTCACAAATCATCCCCCGAAGCTAACCAAATCATAGGAAATCAATTCCGAGCCCTCTAACTCACAAGTCAACATCCGGTTGACTTTTCCAACTTAAGCCTTCCTTAAAGAGACTAAGTGCCTCATTTCTTATCAAAACCATTTCAAATCAACTGTCACACACCACATAACGATAATGAAATATGAAGAAGCAATAAATGGGGAAAACGGAGCAACAACATATGAGACGACGGGTCGGGTCGTCACATCCTCCCCAACTTAAACAAACGCTCGTTCTCGAGCGTACCCAGAGTTGTCCTAGAAGCCAACCAATAGCTGAATGACCTTACTAAGCATATACCTGGGGTGATCCCACGTCACCCTATCTCATATAGGCCCGATAATACAACACAGCTGAAATTTCACAGTCCATCTAAACCATAAACCGTAGGACCACATTGCACTTTCCGAAATCATACTCAAAATCAGAACCTCACGTCAATATTCAGAATAAACTTGAACCAGCTGTAATAA
>MU668578.1:2070-17022 GCA_026770625.1 Nicotiana glauca
CTGAGGCATCTCGGTGACAGACTGAAATAATACCTGTAATAACAGCATCCGAAGCAACATCATCTGAACGGCCCTGAAGAGCATTAAAATGAGCCTGACCACCTGATCGGCCTCCCCCTCGAGGGCGACCCCTAGATGCCTGACCCTCACCCCTAGATGGTAGGGCGGGTGCTGAAGAAGACGGACCAGAAGATGAGGGCTGACCCCTCTGCTGAGACTGACTGCTGCGGTGCCGAGGACACTGCCTCCACAAATGCTCAAACTCCTCGCAATCATAACAACTCCCTGGTGCTGGGGAATGGGACTGAAGGGAACCCCGCGCATCAGAATGACTGGCTGACGCACTCGATCTTGAGGAACCCTGAGCAAACAGGGCACGAGACGAACTCTGCGCTAGAAGCGCACTAAGAGATGGCTGACTCTGCTGAGAGCCCTGATAACTCCGACCAGAAGATGAACCACGGTACTCTGAACGAGCTAACTGTGGAGGCCTGAAAGATCAACCTCTGATCTGCTGAACCTGGCCTCTAGACTGAGCACCACTGAAGCCACCTGACCCTCGAGGCCTCTTGGCCTCCCTCTCCTCGTGCTCCCGACGACGATCTGTCTCAATGTCACGAGCAATATCCACTGCATCCTCAAAAGTATGACTCAGGACCCTCTCTCGGGTCATCAAAATACGGATGGGATAAATAAATCCGTCCATAAATCGCCTGATCCTCTCCTGATCAGTCGGAACCATCCATGGAGCATAACGATCTAACTCTGAGAATCTCACCTCATACTCTGTCACCGACATATCTCCCTGCCGAAGCCACTCAAACTGCCTATGCAGCTCCTCTCTCTGCGACCGTGGTACCCACTTCTCCAGAAAAATAGTGGAGAACTCCTGCCATGTCAATGGTGCTGCACCTACCAGCCTACGCCGCTCATATGCCTCCCACCAAGTAAAGGCTGCTCCTGTGAACTGAAAGGTAGTGAATGATAACCCGCTCGACTCTAAGATCCCTGCTATTTGAAGCATACGTCGACACTTGTCGAGAAAACCCTGGGCATCCTCGACCAGAATACCACTGAATACCGGAGGTGAAAGCCTGCTGAACCTCTCCAGACGACGCTGCTCATCGTCTGGCATCACTGGAATACCATCACCCTCAACCGGGGCAACCGGCTGAACTGGAGCCACTGGTGTCTGTAAACCCTGCACTACCTGCTCAGGAGTGCAAGCTGCGGGGGTCTGATGACCACCCCCGGTCTGAGATGTAGCTGCGGCAGTAGTGGCCGAGACTGCCTGTGCCATGCCAGTACAAACCGATAAAATCTGAGCTAGGGCCTCCTGAAGACCCGGAATCACAATAGGCACAGCTGGTGCCTGAGCAGGTGCTGCTGGAGCATCTCCAGCTGGAGGCTGATCCTGAATAGGGGCAACTGGTGGGTCAACTGGTGCTGCCCCTGCTGCTCTGCCTCGACCACGACCACGACCACGACCTCGCCCACGGCCTCTAGCAGGTGGCAATGGTGGTCGTCCGCCACGTCCGGTTGCACGAGTTCTCGCCATCTGCGAGAGAATAGAATACAAAAGTTTAGTTCTCGGATCAACAAAGTCGCACGACAAGAATTTCAAAATTTGAAGTTTTCCTAAAGGTTCTACAGCCTCTCGAGGATATATACAGACGTCTCCGTAACGATCCGCGAGACTCTACTAAACCGGCTCATGATTCGCAAGACCAAGTAACCTAGGCTCTGATACCAACTTGTCACGACCCAAACCCGGTCGTGATGGCGCCCAACATACTACTAGGCAAGCCTGACCATTTATAACAATTACCCCAATTATTTAAACAAGCAAAGATAAAGCTATTTAAGTCAAAGTCTGAAATAATGGTAAAAATACTGAAAATCTGGCAAGGTACCGAAAATAGCCCAACTAGGACCTGCTGTCACGAATATGAGCCTTTATAGAATAGAATAATATCCTACTACAAAAACTGTCTAAATGTCTGATAGTGCAAAATATAAAAGACAAGGATAAGAGGAAAAGTCAACGGCTGCGAACGCCATGCAGCTACCTCAACTCTCGAAATAAGCAAGCCTGCTGATCACTGGAAGTCTACTCAGCCTGTGAAGAAGGACCTAGATCTGCACACATGGTGAAGGGAGTAAAGTGAGTACTTCCAACTTAGTGGTAATAAAAGTAAATAACAGTGAAAGTATAAAATCACAAAAAGGGCACAAATAATGCTATCCTAAGCAGTAAACCAATAACAGTAGAATTCCTGAAAACATGGCAAAAACATTCTTTTGAAAGGAATCAAATAAACAAGATTGCACAAGTAAGGTCAGCCATTGTTACCTGACCGGTCAACCAATGTTACCTGACCAAAATGTGTTTCAGTGTCATTGTTACCACTAGTCAGTCATTGTTACCTGACTGGTCAGTCATTGTTACCTGACCGAAACACATATGAAAGTGTCATTGTTACCACTGTTCATTTCAAAGGGGTACCCCGCGCTCACTGTGGGTGTGCAGACTCCGGAGGGGCTCCTTCAGCCTAAGCGCTATCAATAAGGCCTGAAAGCCTGAATAATATCAACACGAGGTCTAAACGCCTGCTCACAATACACTCGAGGCCTGAAATCCTCCTCACATAACACTCGAGGCCTGAAAGCCTCCTCACATCACTCCTCATGCCCTAACATATGGCCCTCGGCCTCAATCAGTCCAAAAATAGTCAAAAAGCCCCTCGGGCGTCAGTAAAACAATAATACTCAGCTCAAATGATAGTTCAAATATCAATTAAAACTCCAAGTTTGAATAAAATATAGCTGAGTTCATAAAACAGTGTAAATCACACGGACTGAGTTCAAATAATATTTCAAATAGTGAGGGAAACAGTGATGACAGTTCGTAAAGAGTTCAAACAATCGGCAATAAGCCCCAAGTATGGCAATGAGCCCGAGTCATAATTATAACAGCAAATCATTTGCAAATATGCGGTAAATACCAACAACCAGGATGGACCAAGTCACGATCCCCAACGGTGCTCTACCCCACGCTCAGGTCCAGTGTGCAAGTCACCTCAACACAGCACTAAGATGTGCAAATTCGTGATTTTAAACCCTCAGAATATCATTTACAAGTATTACTCACCTCTAGCAGGCCGATAATCTAGCTCTCCAAGCCTTTCCCTCTCGTATATACCTCCTCGCGTGTAGAATCTGATCAAAACCATAAGGGATACGTAAAAATATGCTAATGGAACATAACCCAATCGAAAGAACTCGAAAAACACGAAGTTGGCAAAACCCGCGACCCGGGCCCACTTCTCGAAAAATTAAGAAATTTATATTTTCGGAATTCTCGTCTCACCACGAGTCCGTACATATAAAATACACAAGAATCAGAGTCCATTTGGCCCCTCAAATCGCCAATTTAGGCTCTCTTAGGCTTTAAGCCCTAACCACCATTTTTACCCTTAAATTCCTTGAATTTTAAGTGTTTAATCCTTGTTTTTATACCATAACAACATTATTTGGGGCTACAAGTTCATACCTGATGGAATCCCTTTGAAATCTCTCAAATATCGCCCAATATCGTCTCTCCCGAAGTCCCAAAATATTTTTCTAACTTCTGAAATTCGAACCTCACTGTTTCATTAAACACCCAGTATTTTCGCTTCTGCGGTGAAATTGTCGCTTATGCGACTTCCGCTTCTGCGAAAACTCCCAAGCTAATGCCCTTTCGCTTCTGCGACCTCTTACCCGCTTATGCGGGCTCGCTTAAGCGGATAAAATTCCGCTTCTGCGGAATTTGCTGGGCTCTCACTATTTCGCACCTGCGATCATTTTCCGTTTCCACGAAGCCGCATCTGCGGTTTCTCTTCCGTAGATGCAGAACTACCTGCTGCAACCAAAACCAGCAACTTTCAAACTTCAAATTCTCTCGTTCAACCACCCGAATTCACCCCGAGGCCNACCTCGAATCTAACCGAACCACCGGAATTCACATCCGAGCCCTCCAACCACGTAGTCAACTTCCAGTTGACTTTTCCACAACAACCTTCCTTCTAAGAGGCTAATTGCCTCATTTTCATCCAAAAACCAACTCAACTCTATCCGATCAACTCTAATACCGATATTGAAGCATGAAGCAGCACAATAAGGGGAAAACGGGGCGGTAACTCATGTGACGACGGGCTGGGTCATCACACGGTAATTACTATAACTCTTTTTCTTAGACGCACGTCTCTTCATATTTAATGCCCCGAACAAGTGTCATCCCACGATTCATCACATCTTTTCCAATTATCGAGGTAATCATGGCCATGAATTTAGCCGCCAAAATTTTACTTATACGCATCATCCTTCTCCTTTGCACTTCATAATTTTCCGAGCTTCTGATTTGCATCTTTGTTCTCCATCCTTTCTCTAATTTTCTTCAAAACAAAAAACATTTTCCTTCTTCTATTTAATGGCTTCTTCTACAAAGCGCGCCACTTTTTCAAAGAACAAGAATGGTTGAAGACTCTGCTCCTCCAACAATGGGTTCCATTATCCCTAGAAGACTCAATACCACAAAAGACTTCTAAGAGAAATTCCCTACTACTAACCATTGTACATGGACCGTCAATAGGTACCCTTCTTCCATTCGTCCTTCTAGTATTCCTGTTGTGAAGGAAGACTACCGCTGCCATGAGTTGGATATCATTGCTCCTGATCTATCGGAGCGAGTGACCCTTCCCAAGGAAGGTTTTACACATTTTTACATGTATCCCTTTACTTGGGTGCGTTTTCTTTGAGTGGAGAACTTGATTGTGTGATTGCGGAGTTTTGCCTTCGCTACCAATTGTGTTTGGCATAGGTAAGTCCTTTGGTGTGGAGACGATCTCCTACCTTTGGTGTTTGTGCCAGGAGACTGGAGAAGAGCTAACCTTAGCTTGTATGATAAATCTCTACTCTCCCAAAATTTTCCGTGGCGGTATGGTAAACCTCTGTAAACGTGGACACCATGCTCGACTAGCATGGATGATGACAACGATTGTGTGTGGATGAAACAATTCGTTGTAGTTGCCACCAATAATATCATTCTAACAACAAATTCATCCTTTCCAGCCGCTTGGAACCGCATTTGTAAGATCTTCATATAATATTTTCTTTTACTAAATATTCCTCTATGGTCGTATTGACAAATTACTCTATGATCCAGCAACTCGACGGATCCCTCCGGTGGTGGAAGGCTTGGACCGGTGGGTTCAAAAGATCTAGGACATTACAATGCCTGAAACTTATTTGTGGAAAGAACTGGCTATAAATACGGGTGGAAGGCCAAAAATCATTGTAATTTAAACTTACCTTGTTTTCCATTTTTTATGTAACAGACTTTGTTGAACCCTTCTGAGTTGTCTATGAAATTAGGTCTGCCCGCGGGCTCTATTGCTATCCTCGAGGTGGACGTCTTGGCTAATCCCGCTGATGCAACGAGGCTTCTTCAGGAGGCGCTTACTCGACCAGGTATCTCTGGGCATGCTTCGGGCATAGGTGCTTCTTTACGAAGTCCCCCACCGGAGGACAAACAACCAAAAAGAAGATGTCCTTTGCGGCTGTGGAAAAGAATAAGAGGGCAAAGACTAATGCCCCCGAATTGTCTTCGAAAGTTGTGATCACTAGCCCTCCTCCCAGGCCGGTCAGAGAGATCGTGATGATCGTAGATGATGGAGCTTCTCTACATAAAAGGTGATGTTTATCATCAACTCAACAGAATGCTCAATATATTGATTTAGTTACACCAACTGAGTATGACGCCTTGGCACTTTGGGGAGATTTTGATTTGGTGGAAAATGCCAACTCCAGTTATCGGACCCTAATAGCTATGCCCGATACTATGAGGATAAGTACCGGGTCCCTACCATCTTTGATTGGCGAGCACCCAACAACCAGTGTTGCGCCCGATGCAGCTGCTTCATACCCTTCAACTCCATCAACTTCATCCCCATCTTCTCCAGCACCAGGAACTGCTACATCATTTCCATCTTCATCTACTATTCCACTAGCAACTGCTACATCATCTTCATATTCATCATTCTTCAACCAACAACTGCTACATCATCTCCACCGGCCGCATTCGACCATGAAGAGGGTGTTCCTCTTCTGCAGTCCCCAATTTATGGGATTTTGGGGCAAAATTATGCTGCCCCTTCTGAAGATCCACAAAGGAGGAGGAACGTTACCCTTTCAGTGTCTACCGGGTGCAACCTACTTTCCTGGCCGGTGGAGCTTGCTAATTATCTGAAGCCTCTTGCTTCAGAGAAAGATTGAGAAAATATTCAGGCACTCTCGGGAGAGTTTCTATTAAACAACGCCATGCACAATGCCACAACGGTACGTTCCTTTCTTCTATTATTATTTCTTCTACTTTTGTATGAATATATTATGAATTTTACCTTTCTTATTTTGTAGGCCAACTTTCTTGCTTCTGAGGGCCTTTAGAGGTTGATTCGTGAGAAGGAGGAACTTACTTCTGAGCGGGATCAACTTTTGGTGGAACATGACCATACCGTTCTCCACCTCTTAGAATTAGAAACCAAAGCTATTGAGGGTGTTGTTTTAGAGGATCGTTTGTAGAAAAGCGAGCAAGAGCTGGTAACCCTTAGCCAAGAAATTGGCCATTGAGGGTTAGATTTGATGAAGCTAAGGCTAAATGGGCTGAAATCTAGGACGCCGTTCTTTCTGCAACTGAACACGAGATTGCCACCACTGAAATAGTGACTAACTTAGAGGCAACCTTGAATCCAAGATTGAAGAACTTGCCATTGTAAGGGCGAAACATGCACAACTGGAAAAGAAGTAAAGGAAAACTATGGAGCATAATAGGCTTTTTAGTTCAACTGCCTGTGACCTTGATGTTATCCTCATATCTGTTAGGTCCGCTGGGGAAAGCTTTTCTGCTGAGGTAACCCAACTTAAAGAAGAACTTAAGCACTAAGCGGCTTCCCTCCCTGTTGAAAAGACTTATTCCATGTACACCATAAGGAAAAAAACATTTGAAAAGGCCAAAGCAGGCATTATTGATGTTGATGCCGAAATTGCTAAGGCCCGTGAGCTTCAGTTAGTCACTAAAAATGGGCTCTCAGCGCAGTCTGATGCTCCTGGTCTTCTGGTTCCGATTTTGAGTTCTCGGAAACTGAAGAGGAATCAGAGGGCGATGAAACTTAGTACCAAATTAGGGAAAATGTTGAGCCATCTGTGGATCCACCTACTTCTCCTGGGGACGCAGACACTTCTCTTCCTCTTGGTTCTGGAGATACTGCAGTTTACATTTTCATTTCTTTTTCCCATTCTTATACTTTTGCCGTTTTGGTATGTTCTTGTAAATAAAAATATTTTTTTTCTCAAGTACTGTTTGAGTTTCACTTTCATTTGAATATCCATGGAAGTCTCTAACCTTTGCATTTTCTTAAGAATTCTGCGCGCATTTTTCTGTTTGCGCTTTATTATATGTAGTCTCATATGCATTTTCCTCAAAAAACATTGATTCCGAGTATTAACTCTTTTACATGAGGGTTTCTATAAGTATTTATGCAAGTTTACTTTTTGCGTCCGTTCTTGTACGTCTTTGGGTGCGTTCTTTCCCGAAGGTATTTCGATTCCTGGCATAAATTCTTCTGAAACCAGCCCTTTAACGTGAGGGTTTTCCTAAAAGAGGGCCCTTTTATGTGTTACGGTGATCTTGAAGAGGACGTTTCCTGTTCATCACGACACCAGCATTTGAAGTACTTGTTTAACTTTCAAATGACAAAGTTAGTTCATCGTTTAGACAAGAAACAAGATAAAACAAAAGGATTTAATTCCTTCTATTTTCAAAACTACACAAGCATTTGCTATGCTAAAAAGAAATTGACAATACTTGTGGCTATCTTGTGAAACTTGTTTCTATGGGGCTGGCTGCGCAATTCCCGGTCTGATGACGCATTTATATTTCTAGTTTATCATTTCCTGGTTGATGTGGCAGTGGTAGTCATTGTTGCCGTATCCTTATATCATTCCCCCTAGTATTCGAATGAGAAGAATGCGAATTGGGACACTAGAAGTCTTGTGCCATCAAAGATTCCTCCAATGAATTGCTAGATAATCCTTAACTCTATGACACCTTACTTCCCTTTAGGAATCTATGCTATCGAGCAAAAGACTATTTAACAACCCTCTAGTGGTTTATGCTCGTGAACAGTCGGGTAACTTTTGCTCGATAGCAAACTTAACTTCCTAGCGGGAATTTGCTGCTGAGCCAAAGATTGTCTAACCTCACCCGAGTGGAAACTTGCTTTTTTTCCTTGCTATTAAAGGTCTTATTACTGTCGTATTCGTAGTATGCTTCCTGTCGCTGCTTCATTAAAAACCTTGTCAGAAAAACCCAATTGGGATAAAAAAAGCTGAATAAAGTGAAAAAAAGTGCAGCACATATTTTTCGCTCGGAAATGTTCATCAACAATAATATCTTTTGAGGTGCACCACATTACTATTGCCGGGCAACTTGTCTCCATTCTTGTTCTCCAACTCGTATGAACCTTTCCCGATGATAGTTGAAATCTGGTAAGGACCTTCTCACATTGGACCCAGCTTCCCCGTGTTGAGCTCTCGGGTATTTTGACTCATTTTCCTCAGAACCAAATCTCCTACTTTGAAATTCCAGAGGTTGTCTCTTCGATTATAATACCACTCCATTCTCTTCTTTTGAGCCGCCATTCTTACACACGCCATGTCCCTGCATTCCTCAAGAAGCTCCAAGTTGATTAACATTGCTTCGTTGTTCGATTCTTCATTTTCCTGAAAATATCTCAAGGTGGATTCCCCTACTTCTACCGGGATTAGAGCTTCTGCACCGTACAAGGGAATAAGGAGTTTCTCCCATGCTTGAATTGGTCGTTGTTCAGTAGGCCCATAGAACTTTAAGCAATTCTTCAGGCCATTTGCCTTTTTCCGCTTCCAACCTTTTCTTAAGGTTTTGAATAATTACTTTGCTGGTTGACTCCGCTTGACCGTTTGTGCTCAGATGATAAGGTTAAGATGTGATCCTTTTTATCTTTAAATCTTCGAGGAACTTTGTAACTTTTGCACTGATAAACTGTGGCACATTGTCGCATGCTATCTCTTTTGGTATTCCAAACCTGCAATTTATATTTTTGCATGAGGAATCGACCACTTCGCATTCTCCAATATTTTGATAAGGGTCTGCTTCCACCCATATAGAAAAATATTTAGTCAAAATTAAAAGAAATCTTACCTTTCCAGGAGTCGGAGGTAGTGGTCCAACAATGTCCATCTCCCATTTCACGAACGACCATGGGGACAAAACCGAATGTAAGGGCTACCGTCTGATGCACTAGCGGTGTGTAGCGTTGGCATTTATCACATTTTCGTACGGAGTCTTTGGCGTCGTGTTCGATGCAGGGCCAGTAATATCCTGCAAGTACTAACTTCAACACCAAGGAATCTGCGTCCGAGTGGTTTTCGCATATCCTTAGTGGACCTCTCTATTGACATAGTTAGCTTCGGACGAGCCAGCAGGCCTTGGAAAGATTTTCTATACAGTTAGCCACTCTTGAAGCTATATCGTGCAACTTTGGCGCGCAACACCCTTGATGCTTTGGGGTCTTCGGGCAACTTCTTGTGCTCGAAATAGTCGATTATTTCATTTTCTCCAGTCCCAGACCAAAATAGTTGAATTTACCTCATAGTAACCATCTATATCCACAACTGAGTTCATCAGCTGTACTACCGTACCAGACTCCAATCCCTTTATTTCCATCGTTGATCCTATGTTTGCCAATGCATCTGCTTCTATGTTATCCTCCCTTGGGATATGAATAATTTACCACTCCTGGAATCGCGCCAATAGAGCCTGGACCTTTATCACATATTGTTGCATGAGTTCTTCTTTGGTGTCAAAGATCCCGTAAACCTGATTGACCACCAACTGTGAGTCACATTTTATTTCGATGACCTCAGAGTCAAGTCCCGGGGCCAATTCGAGTCCCACAATCAAAGCTTCATACTCTGCTTCTGTCGATGCCCCCTTTCTCTCGCAAAATCGGGTTTATGACATTTGGGAGGACAACTCATTCCCTTTTGGGAATTGGGTTTGAATTGAAGAGTCACCACCTAATGAATAAGTGCATTAGGACAGTAAGAGGAACTTTGATTTAGAAAACTAGAGATTGGCTAAGGGCTCGAAATTATCTCGAGGGGAAGGTGTTAGGCACCCCTCGATATCCACTAGTGTGGTTCTCGGCCATACTATAATTGTGACTTTAAGGGCAAACAACAAGTATACAAGTAAGAGTTGCAAATATGAGGGGGGGTTTTCACATAATTTTTGCAAGTAATTTGAAGTTAAAACGAAGTTAAAGAAGCTGAAATTTGAGAAGAAGTAGTATTAAAATTCTGAATAAACTAGTAAAAAAGGGGAAATTTTTTACATAATTGCTGCAAGTAATTGAAGTTAAAAGCAGTTAAAGAAGCTGAAGTTTGAGAAAAAGCAGTTTGAAATTCTGAATAAAATAAACAAGTAAGGGAGGGGGGTCCTAAGTTTATAAATAATATGGATCACCCCACACAACACCCGGTAACTGTTTATACACATGGTGTTATCGCGTGGTCATCATATCCATATTTACCCTTTCCCATCCCGTTAAGGTATTAAACGCGGAATGGTCTCATTTTATTTATTGCATGCTATTACCCGTCCCAATCCTATCAGCCTCGGAGGTATTTGGGACTACTAATCCTAAAAGGAAGGGGGTGTGAGATTTTATAGTTTCAAAGGACAAAATTCTAAGGCGACAATCGAAACACATATGTAACAAATATGGAGGAGAAGCACATAACAGATAGAAAGGCTCAAACAAACCTCCTTAAAACTAAGAGAAGTATGTAGTTTTTAGCATGTCTTACACGTATTGATTAGGGTCTGATTAAACTTAAAAGTTGTGGAAGACTGATCTATTACATATTTCAGATAAGAAACCCGAATCAGTCTTGCCTGCTGGTTGTGGTTAGTAGAATCTGATTCAATTTACAAGTTACCTTATGGCTTGCCTAAGTGTTAAACGAAAACCTATAGGCATGATATCTATTAGTTTCAGAAAAGAAGCATACTGATTTTAAGGGAAAGAAATTGTCAATTACAGGAATAAAATTCTGCAGTCATTATTGTTACTACTGATTTTAGACTTATAAGCGAATGGACGATTCATATTTAGTTGATAGTTCCAATAGGCATGCTTTCTAGGCGTTACTGATTTAAAATATATATTTTTACAATTGAAACAAGAGTGAAGAAGTCCCATAGGCATGGTATCTAAAATGTTGTTAGTTATTTAAACCTATAAACAGGTTTGCCTAGTGACATATGCAGATGCAAAATTTAGGAAGTCCTATAGGCATATTATCTATATGATATGCAACATTTTAGAAATGACTTATAGACATGGTCTCTATATAATGCAGAAGTGCAGACACCTATAAACATAGTATCTATATGAGATGCAAAAATGCAGAAAATTATAGACATGGTCTCTATATGAGATGCAAAAGTGCAGAAACCTATAGACACGGTCTCTATAAAAATGCAGAAGTGAAAGCTGAAAACAGGATACATGAGTGCAAAAGTGTAAATATTCCCCATGAACAGGATATCTACCCCTTTGCATGCATGATTGACCCTCCCCTTTTCACTAACAACCCCAATAGTTATTACAATTTATTACAGCCCAGAATGAATGAGAAAAAAGTACAATTACATCAGAGAACTAAAAATTTACAACCAAGGAGAGCCTAATTCGGACTTCCTGTCTGAAGCATGAAGTAAACCAACTCCAAAGATCATATTCCAAAGGATTTCTCTTATTTGGGATGTGTCAAAGTTACCTAAGAGTCTCAAATGGACTCCGGGCAATGCTCACACCCAAATATATTGCAGAATTGAATCATAGTGCAGTGTGGAAGGGCCAGCCCTCAAGTGTCCAAGTTCAGAGGGAACTCAAGATCCCAAAGCAAGGCTCACAGGAGAGGGGCAGAACTTAGAGGATAAGAGAGAGTGTAAGTGCAGAGAGGGATTCTGAGAGGAAGCAAAGATAGGCTAATGGTCATACCCAGAAATTAGAAGTACTGGCACACCCCACCAGCCTGTTGGACCATATTGTTTGGGAGTCAGGATCCCCATAAGGGATCAAGTCCAAACATGAGCAACAACTTGCATGTTGCCATGTTCTGAACTTTAACTCAAATCATATAGAGGGGAACGAGGCTGCAAGGATTCACAACAGAAATAAATGCAAAGAAATAATCATGCTAAATAACACTGAATGTAGACAGCAAATCAAACATGGGTGTAAAGGCTGTAAATAAACACCTTGGGGTGAGGCTGAAACCAAAACTAGAACATACCAGTTTTAAGAAAACAAAAAAAGGAAGCAGTAGTCTTGTAAGACAAAATGCAAGCAAGTAGTCAGAATGCTATGAGTTTAGAAGAGTACTATGAGATTATAAGTGCCTGAAGTGTGTAATGTGTTGTTCTGAAAGTGCAGAAGGGTCGTGCCCTTTTATAGTGTAGAAAACAAGCAGAAATAGGTGAGAAAATAGTTTGGAAATCAATTACACAAAGTTTCCCTTTAATTAAGGGATTCTGATTTAAAACGGGAAAACTAATTAAGGAAGGAGATTAATCAAACACTTCCAGAGGGGTAAATACATAGAGGTATATTTAAGGAAAAAGTCTTGATAGTACACGACTACACAATTTAACGAAAGGAAATAATTTTACAACTAATAAATCACAAGGTCTGAATTTGGTATGCATGAATCTAGTCAGAGAAAGTGAAGAAAGGTTTTACTTAAGGAAAATCAGTATCAACTAATCAGACCTAAAAAAAAAGGATTCTAAATCAATCATAAGTTGGAAAACCTTTTTGGAGAAAGATTCATCACACATATAAAATCATACAGACACGCTTAAACATGAAGAACTAGCATGCCAATCAGTAGAAGAGTCTAGCGTAGAAGAAATTAAAAAAAGTTCAGAATTGTACACAAACAAAGAAGTTCAAACTTAGTTCATAGACTCAGAAATTAGTCCGAAAGAGTTAAGGGTTCTCAAACAGAACCCTAATTCAATCATATGACCAAACTCGGAGGAACCCCCCCAAATTCTAGGGTTTTCGACTCGAGTCAAATACAGAGATATGGAGGCAACAGGCTTAGAGATTTCCTTTTAGAATATCATGAGAAGACAAGCAAATACAATAGAAAATTCAAAGCAAAAAGAGTGAAGAAACTAACTCGTAGCACAAATGAGAGAACAACATGGTAGTAGAAGAACCATGTTTAAGAAAAACCTTTTAGAAAGGACTTAAACAGGGCTCAGTAGAAGAGAAAACAAAAACACTTAAGAACATAATAGAAGATATAGCAGAAGAAAGTACTTTTTAGAAGGGACTTAGCCAAGGTTCAGAAGAGAGAAAGATAGTATAACACTTAAGAAAACAATAGTGGAAATACGTTTAAAGAGGTCTTTTAGAAGAACTCAAGCAAAGTTCAGTAGAAGGCAAACAAAAACTTAAGAACTCAGTAGGAAATACATACAGTAGAAGGACAAAAAAATACCTGAAAAGTGTAGCAAAAAAACATATAGGAAAATTCGGCAAGATAAACATGCGATCGTGGTATCATAGTAGAAAAACAAAAAACAGAAGGATATGTATAGTAGAGAGAAAGTATAAGAAAGCAGTAGAAGCACATGCGTGGCAAATACACACAAAGAAAGGAAAAGAAAAGTCGGAGGAACGTTTTGAACCTTTCAAAAAACCCTAAATCGAAGAGAAGTGATTTTTAAAAGATAATTTTGAAAGAAAAATTGGGGAAATTGTTTAAAAAACCCAAGTAGAGCACAAATATGTGACAGTTCTAAGAAAAATTAGAGAGAACCTCGAGTAGTCAGGGTTTCAGAAGAACCCTAGAATGAAAAAGGATTGGAAAAAGGTTTGATCTGAGTCAGATAAGTCAAAACCAGGCTCAAAACAACATAGTGTACCGGAGCTGGGCCGGAGATGGCCATAGGGCCTTGAATTGGCGAAGATCTAAACGGACACCATCGAGGTCATATGTGACGACCCGACCCGTCATCTCATGTGTTACTACTTCGTTTCCCTCATTTTATGCTTCTGCATGTTTCGTTATCGGTATATGGTGTGTTAGAATTGATTTGGACTGGTTTTGATAATAAATGAGACACTTAGTCTCTTTAAGGAAAGCTTAAGTTGGAAAAGTCGATCGAATGTTGACTATGGAGTTAGAGGGATCATATGTAATTTCTGATGATTCGATTAGCTTCGGCGGATGATTTGAGGTTTAGGGGCGCAATCGAAAGTAAATTTGGAGGTCCGTTGTAGAATTTGGCTTGAATTGGCGAACTTAGTATTTTGGCGAATTCCAGTTGATAGGTGAGATTTTGATCCGAGGGTCGGAATGGAATTCCGAGAGTTGCTTTAGCTTCGATATGTGATTTGTGATGCATGTGCAAAATTTCAGGTCATTCAGACGTGGGCTGGTCGGGTTTTTGATCGAAAGTGTATTTCGGAAGTTTTTAAGAAACTTAGGCTTGAATCCGATGTGATTTAATGGTTTTAGTGTTATTTGATGTGTTTTAATAATTGGAACAAGTTTGTATGATGTTTTTGGATGTGTTGGTGCCTTTGGTTGAGGTCCCGGTTGTCACACCTCCTTTTTCCGATTTTACTACACCCCGGGGAAGGGTATAATAAAAAAGAAGTTTTTCCAATTAAAGGACAATCGAAACGGGATTCGTTTATTAAGAGATTCAGAGTCACCACTTGGGAGATTTATGGTGTCCCAAGTCACCAGTTTGAATCCCGAATCGAGGAAAGGGTTTGACTCTGTTTA
>MU668589.1:14561-29729 GCA_026770625.1 Nicotiana glauca
TATATATATATATATATATATAATATTTAATTACAAGATATCTATATTTATTAATCCAAATAAAGTAACCAATTAATATATATGGTAGTTTTTTATTATATTTTATTATTTTCTTTTTTGATATGTATTTAAATTTAAAAATAAGTAACCAATAACTAATTATAAACTAAATAACTAATTAGTAACCAATTATGCCATGTGGCATTTTTTTAGGCTGCCACTTGGCTTAAGGAGAGGGTTTTTTCCTCTCCTTTTAATAATATAGATTGTGGCTTGTTCCGTAATCCCATTTCCTCACTATAGTAAGTGCTTCCACTTCAGCATGGATTAATGGCGTTCGATATAATTAGTCAAAAATCGACATTAAAAAAAATTGTTTTTATGTCACCTTCTGATGCTTATTGACAGCATTGTTGTTGATTGAAAATGCATCACAAGTCACAAAGCTTTTTTGTCATAAGGAAGTTCTCTTGTTGGATCATTATCTTCACTAGTTTGACAAGATAATGTTGTTTTAAATATTTTATTTCCAAGTAATTATTCTTGGAATACTTCATGTCAATTGGCAAAAGTCACAAATCACAAGGTAAAGACACTTGAAAGGAAGTTGTGTTGAAAATTGACACAATAACAGCAACACAACAACGTGGTTTGACAAAAGGAAAACTATCTAGAAACGCATTATTGCTGTATTGGGGTGGCTAATTAGGTTCTATTTTCTTTACTTTATTTTTTATTATCTATCCTTATAATTTGTTAAATTCAATATGTTGAATGTTAGGATAGATAGTCATGATCTTACTAACATATTACGTTTTGCATGCAATGCAATGACTAGGAATAACTAAAAATACATTAGTTGTGCCAAATGATGTTTAACTAGTTGGTATGCAATTCGGTAACATACATAAATATATGTTTATGGTTATTTTCAATGCTCTAAGATGAATAAGGCTTTGATGTTTTGAAAAGTATTTTTGAATCATGAATATAATATATGTAAAGATTTTACATATGTTTGTTTGATAAGAAAATATATCAAATTGTTGAAATGTTAAGGGGTTATAATGGTTTAGTTGGAAAGCCATTTAGAAAGAAAATAAAAATAATTGTAATTTTCTGCCCATGTTTTGCAGAGACTATTCTCGTGATTTTTTACTGCCATTATGAAGAAATTTTTTTTCATGATTTTCTATTCCTACTTCGAGATCAAAATTTGCATGATTCTTTTTTTCTCGTTCGTTGAGATTAAGTCTTCGTGACTTTCTACTCATTTTTCGGAATAAAGTCTAAGTGACTTTATACTCATTTTGGAGATTAAAATCTTATTGATATTCTACTCTAATTTATTATATGGTTTGAAGATTAAAAACTTTACCATTTATTATATTTGATTATGTCACATATTATTCGTTTTGAAGATTAAAAAGCTTTACAGTTTATTAGATCTAGTTGTATCAGATGTTACTCGATTTGAAGATTAAAAAACTTTAACGTTTAATATTATGAATGTATCAGATTGGTTTGAAGATTAAAAACTTCACCATTTATTAATTCTGGCTATGTCATGACACAAACAATAATTCTAGTGGTTGGCTCAACAATGTAATAGGGGCGTCGAATATGAATCTCCTTTTGAAGAAATATATTTGGAATATGAAATTATTCACCAAACGATCGCCCCTTAGTCACTGCAATCTAATGAAATTACGGAAAGAAAGAATAGAATATCAAAGGAGACGATGAATGCCTAACTGATAAGTTTTGGTTTACCCAAAACTTGTGGGGGGCGGGGGGAGGGGGGGAGAGGGGAAGCTATGCTTACAGCAAAACGGATACTCGATCGAGTTCCCCAGAGAAAGACATAATCCATTAATGGAATAAAGCCCAACTTAAATATTTTAAAGTGCAAGTTCCTAAAATCAAAACGGTAAAGATGTGACTGAAAACTATCGATTGCGTTTTCATAATATATGCAACAAATAGTAAAGCATATCGTTTTTTGATTCATAAATCATAAAATCCAGACATTCATATTAATACGGTAATTGAATCAGATAATGATGGATTCTTTGAGAGTATTTATCCGTATAAAAAGGAATGTGATTCGTCTAGTGAAATATCTAATTGACACCGGGAAGAAGCAAAGGAAAGTACGTTGAATTAGAAAAATTCAAGACGTAGTAAACGTCAAAGGATAACTACTTCCTTTGGACTAGATTTTCTGACATCCTTGTTGGAAAATGAGCCTCAAATGTTTAAAGAAATATTGTCTTCCTCGGAAGCACAATAATGTAAATAGGCAGTCAATAGTAGGATAGAATCCATATTAAATAACCGTACTTGGGAATTGGTTGATTTTCCTCCAAGAAATAAACCTTTGGGTTCTAAGTGGATTTTTAGAAGGGAAATGGAAGCTGATGGTACTATTGAAAAATATAAGGTAAGATTAGTTGTCAAATGATTTAGACAACGAGAAGATCTTGATTATTTTGATACATACTCGCCGGTAATGAGGATTACATCTACTCGGGTGTTAATAGCGTTAGCTGCTTGTATGGCCTTGAAATCCTCAGATGGACGTAAAGATAACCTTCTTAAATGGAGATTCGGAGGAAGAAATTTATATGGAACAACCTAAAGGGTTCGTGGTTGCTGGAAAAGAAAAAAAGGCGTGTCGACTTGTTAAGTCACTTTACGGACTAAAACAAGCATCCAAACAATGACATGTGAAATTTGACTAGAAAATATTGTCAAATGATTTCAAATCAGTGTATTTACACTAAGAATACTCTAAATTATATAGTCATTATTTGTTTATATATGGATAATATAGATAGTAAAGGCACATGAAACGTGTGAAATGTGGGGGCATTTAACTTATGCATAACAAAAGCTAATATTAAGACGTGATGTATATATTATCTTGAAGAATTAGATGATATAATTCTTCGAACCTCACAAATTCGTAGGGATGCTGATATGATAGTCGATGAATTCAATACTTGTTCAGTCTTGGTGATGACTAATAATAAAACTACAAATTCGAAAGTTGTTTACGTGGCTTTCTAGAAATGATTTGTTCTTTCTTGAATATTTATAATATTTAGCTCTTTTATGAAAGGGTGTTACCTGGAAGGCTATGACTTTTCATAAAAAGTGCGTTTGTATGTCCTGTATAATATGATCGTTCATAAACGAACGTATTAGTACGTTGGTCTATAATGAGGTGAACCAACCGATGAAGATGACCAAAATCCATTGAAAGTTGGATTTTTTTCATATATGAAGGTGCTATAATTTGCATATCATATAGACGTATGAATAAATAGCATACAAATACTTGACAATGGCGGAGTGATTGTGAAATATGTTATATATTAAAAGGTTGTGACACAACTGATGCCAATCATTACTGTTATTGTATAATATATTATTTCTACGTTAAGTGTAGTCAATAATCTGATATGCAATCAAAAGTCAAGACGTATTAATCTACAATATAAGAAAGTTTACATTGAACTTTCATGACAATGAGACGAGTTTTGAAGTATTTGAAGTATACTCCAAATTATGCTTTGCACTACAATAAGTATCTCTCGATAATAGAGGGGTATAAATTAGATTACCGGTTCAACCGATTCTAAACAGTCGTTGAAGGAGCGATGTCTTGGAAATTGTTCAAATAAATGTGCATTGACTGCTCTACAGTGGAGGTTGAGCTTATCGCCTTAGAGAAGGCCGGTGAAGAAGCCGAATGGCTCTGGAATTTCTTGGAAGATATTCCATTTTGGTCCAAACCTTTGGCACCTATATGTATACATTATGATAGTCAAGTGACAATATGAAGGGCTGGGAGCATTATGTATAACGAAAAATTTTGTCATATACGACGAAGACATAAAAACGTTAGGCAACTACTCTCTAGGGGAATTATCATAATTGACCATGTAAAGTCAAGCGATAATATGTTGGGTCCACTTATAAAAGGCCTAACTAGAGAGGTAGTTGAAAGATCATCGAGAGAAATGTGATTATGGCCGAGGACAAGTCATTGTGGCGGTAACTCTACCTAGAAGACTAGAGATCCCAAGATCTAGGTTCAAGGAGCTCAAACAAAGTCAATAATGACGGTTCAATATTGTCAAATAAAATTTTCTTTTGGTCCATTATCGTGATGAGACAATGTTCAGTACCAAGGATAAAATATAAGACTTTTTAAAGGTTTCTAAGTTTTATACAGAGTATATAAAATAGTACATCTAGGGATAACACGTTTAGGAATCACTATGTAAGTGTGAAGTGTAAGTCGCTTCAAGAAGAATTCTGTAAGGCCAGTTCTCTACGCACTTATGAACCAGGTGGTGTTCATGGCTGAAACGAACACAACAATGAGAATCAAAGATGGTTAAGGGTTGATTTTGTGACTTATAATTGTCTAGGTATACACCAAAGCTCGACCGTTCAAAGATATCAAATCTACCGATTGACCGAGTATATCCGACATAAGTTCACTACGGAAAGTTCAAAGGGAAACCTACTTATCCAGATGCGATTAATCCTTACTTGCAAATCACACAGTATTTTCATGCATATTTTTTTTTACATATGTCCATTCCCCATTCATGTGGGGGATTGTTGCGTTTTTATTAAGAGGTGTGAATGAGAAATGGAAGAGACACCTTGTGGAATGCACCTCTCCATCTCACCCTTCCTTTATCTATAAATTTAGAGGCTTGGCCTCATTTTCAAGACATAGAAAAATCTAAAATCTTTTTCCCTTTTTTCTACATTGTTTTGCATTATTTTCTAAATAAACAAAAGTGTCAAGTTTGATTTGCTCCGTCTGTTGAGTTCGCTGAAATTCTGTAATTTCGATTGCTAGTATTGCAGAATAGTTATTCTGTTCTATCCTGGGAGGAACTAATCCAAAATCTTGGCAACAGTGAGGGGATTAAATTCCTTAAGGACACACAAGTAACTTGTGGGCTCGGAATTATTTTTTATGTTTTGTTTATTAAACTAATATTTTTCTACTTCTCTGATTTTCTGATTTTGAACACAGTAAATCCTACAATATGGTCATTGGTGAATCTAGTGCACAAGTATCGGATTCATGAAATCAATAATTTTGATACATAGTATAAATTTATATATAAAAAATTACTAAATTTTTAACAAATATTTAGATCTAAACTCATATTCCAAAAGTGTAATAGACAATATATAAAAACCTAAATATTAAACTCATCAAATTAAAATTATGAGTCTGAAACCATTGAAATGGAGAGGTGCATTCCACTTCCTCTTGCGTGCACCCAAAATTCCTGCCCTTTCGTGTTTTTGAAACCATTGATTTTGTTTTATTATATTATCAGTACTGTTTATGACAAAAGATTGTTTGTTTGGTACGAGGGACAAGAGATAATTAAACTCAAGATTAAATTATAGATGAGTTTATCTTACATTTGGTTTAGATAAAATCACGTTATATTTAATCTCGGGATTAGTTATCCTGCAATTATAGTGTTATTTTTTTCCTTATGGAAGAGTGAGATAATAATTTCGAAATAACTAATCCTGGAATAATTAATCTTGGATAACTTGTTTTCCAATTAAACAACCCTAAATTAGGTCAGACTTCAGAGTATGAAGTGGATTTTCCAATTTCCAGCGGTTCATTTAGAACGATAGTAAATTGGTATTAATTGGAATTGAATTAGATGTATTTTTAAGGTAAACTTTAATTTGCTCCAGGGCAATTGGTCATTGCTGAAAGCTTTTAGTTGAACAGTTGCATTTATTGTCTCTTGTTTGAACTATATATTAAAACATGCGGAATATAAATTTTGCTCAAAGTCAAAACATGCATCCAATTAATTTCTTTCGAGGACCACAACCTAGCTCGTTCTAAAAAGTGGTTTAACTTGTGCGTCCTTAGGTCAGTAAGCATGTATTATTTAGATTAATCAATGCACTTTAATCATTTGTTTCCACACTCTTAACCAGGGGAACTAGAGTTTAAAGTATTGCTTCAGTCGAATCTAATAACTTTGATCCAAATTTTGTATTTATTTTAAAATTTGTTTAATATGTATAAATTAGGGGTGTAAAAATCGAACCGGTTAATTGTACCAAACAGAAAAGTTAAACTAAACCGATTAAGAAATCTGATGAGGTTTGCTGCGATTTGGTTTGGTATTGAGTAAAAATTCTGAACCAAACCGACATATAAATATATAATGTTTACATAGACTTTTCTTTAAAAATTGTCTAGAAATATTTAGGATTCTCTTATGGGATGTAATAATATGGAAAAAATTCACATAAGAATATTTGGGCTCCCTATTTTTCAATTTTATAGCCTATATTTCAATTTACAATCAACTAACCCAAAAATAATAGGCTAATACTCAACATTCAACTACAATAAGTTTTCAAAATTACTATTTAATTTTTAAAAAAGATTGCTCTCAAGCTTTTAAGTTAATTTTTGAATAAGTAATTGTGACTCAAATATTAGCTCAATAAACCAAATCCATTTGAGTGGTAAAAATTAGATTTTTAACAAGCTTAAATATGTGGGTTTAAATTCCAAATTTGATTTTGTGATAAATTTGGAGTAGGTGTTATTTAGACTTATTAGAAATAGCATAAGGAGGTTGTATATAAAATTTTAGGTCGTTTAATGGATATTTGGACTGATTTTGAACAAGAATTGCAACAGAAAATCGTGGAAGAAGTTCGTCTACAGACGCTTGTATAAAGGTGTATAAAAGTGTATAATAATCTATAAGATGTGTTTATACACTCGTATACACTATTATACAAGATTATACATAATTATACAAAAAAACTGACTTCGTCTTCTTCATTGCATTTTTTCTAAAATTTAACTCAAATCTTGCTCAAATATTCTCTAAATCACTTCAATCTCCGTTTGATATTTTCAATCAATTGGAACAATACTCAATCCAAACAACTAACAAACTTAAAAAAAAATTATTTTCGAAAGCAAAGCTTTGAATGGCCTTCAATGGTGGACTTCTACTCTTTAATTTTCTTATATTGCAATCAGGTGACACAAGAGGAGAAGCAGTAATGGCAGGATGACCCCTTGAAGCATATGTAGAAGATGTGAGAAGAAAAGAGAGTGAAAGCAGTGGTTGTGAGTGATAGAAGCAAACCGATTGTTGTAAGTGAAAGTAGACAAAACAAAAGAAAGAAAAATCAAAAAGAGATGAAAATATGATGTAAGTGCTTACATCGACATTTTTGTGATGTAAGCGCTTACCTCGACATTCTTATTATGTAAGCACTTACATCGGCATTCTTATTACGTAAGCGCTTACATTGCCATTCTTATGATGTAAGTGCTTACCTTGGCAGGGCATTCAAATGCCTATAAATAGGGGTCTACACTTTCATTTGTAGATCATCCCAAAACTTCTTCTTTCTCTCTTCAATTAATAAAGAATTATTCTTTGTGTGGCTGTGGAGTAGGCAAAAATTACCGAACCACGTAAATCTTGTCTTGTCTTGTCTTGTGCAATTTATTATTTTTCTCTCTTAAATATTCTTTTCTTTCTATTAGCTTGACTCGCTCCCCAAAAACTAGTATCAGAGCACAGAAGTGTATTTCTGGTACAAAAGTACAGTATTAGTACAGGTACTATTCACAAGAATAGTGCAACACTATTGATCATCGTTACTATTCACAAGCACTGTTCACATAAATTGTTTTTATGAAAATTGGCATCGGAAGAAGGAAAGGTTAAGATTGACAAGTTGAATGGCAAAGATTTTGGATTCTGGAAAATACAAATAGAGGATTATTTGTACCAGAAAAAATTACACTTACCTCTGACCGAGGTTAAACCGGATACTATGGCCAAAGCGGATTGGGATCTATTAGATCGCCAAGCTCTTGGTGTGATTCATTTGACGCTAACACAAAATGTGGCATTTAACATCATTAATGAGAAGACCATTGTAGGCCTGATGAAGGCATTATCAAATATGTACGAGAAGTCATCTCCTTCAAATAAAGTCTATTTGATGCGTCGATTGTTTAACTTAAAGATGACGGAAGGTGGATTAGTCACATAACATATCAATGAGTTTAATATAATATTAACTCAGTTGAGTTCTATTAATATAACAATTGATGACGAAATTAGGGCGTTGATTCTATGTCACGACCCAGATTTTTCCACACTCAGGGGTCGTGGTGGCGCCTACTCGTAGAAGCTAGGCAAGTCATAAATCATAACTCCTAACTCTTTTATTTTAAATTCTTTTTACCAATCATAACAACAAGCGTTAAATATTTGAATAACAGCGGAAATATGAAATTAAATAAACTGAATAATAATGCGGAAATCATCATATGTCTCTACCCAAGAACTGATGTCACAACATTCAAAGCAAGCGGCCTCTCACCGACCAGAATATAAGCAAGACTTCCCATACTGGCTGACTTCTTACTCAATGCATCGGCCACCACATTGGCTTTCCCCAGATGATATAGAATGGTGATGTCATAATCCTTCAACAACTCCAACCACCTTCTCTGGCTCAAATTCAACTCCTTTTGCTTGAACAAGTACTGAAGACTCTTATATCCATGAACACCTTACATGCCACGCCATACAGATAATGCGTCAAAATCTTCAATGTGTGAACTATGGCTGCCAACTCTAAATCATGAACCAGATAGTTCTTCTCATGAATCTTCAACTGCCTTGAAGCATAAGTAATGACCTTGCCATCCCGCATCAACACTGCTCCATGCCCAACACGGGAAGCATCACAATAGACTGTTTAAGGCCCTAAACCTGTGGGAAAAACCAACACCGATGTCGTAGTCAGAGCTGTCTCGAGCTTCTAGAAGCTTGCCTCACACTCATCCGACCATCTAAACTGGGCACCCTTCTGGGTCAATCTGGTCATCGGGGCTGCAATAGATAAAAACCCCTCCACGAACCGTCGATAGTAGCCTGCCAACCCCAAGAAACTCCGAATCTCTGTAGCCGATGCTACTCTAGGCCAGTTCTTGACTGCCTCAATCTTCTTTGGGTCCACCTGAATATCCTCTGCTGATATAACATGACCCAGAAATGCAATTGAACCAACCAGAAATCACACTTCGGGAACTTAGCATATAACCGACTATCCCTCAGAGTCTGAAGAACCACTCTAAGGTGTTGCTCGTGCTCCTCCTGGTTGCGGGAGTATATCAATATATCATCAATGAAAACTATCACGAATGAGTCCAAATAAGGTCTGAACACTCGGTTCATCAAGTCCATGAAAGCTGCTGGAACATTTGCCAACCCAAATGACATAACCAAGAATAATGCCTGTACCGAGTGCGGAAGGCTGTCTTAGGGACATCGGATGCCCTAATCCTCAACTGATGGTAGCCAGATCGCAAGTCAATCTTGGAAAATACTCTGGAACCCTAAAGCTGGTCGAACAAGTTATCAATCCTCGACAGTGGATACTTATTCTTGATCGTTACCTTATTTAATTGCTGGTAATCAATACACATTCTCATTGACCCATCCTTCTTCTTGACAAATAACACCGTCGCACCCCAAGGTGATACACTGGGTCAAATTAAACCCTTCTCAAGCAAATCGTGCAACTACTCCTTTAGCTCCTTCAACTCTGGCTGGGCCATACGATATGGTGGGATAAAAATGGGCTGAGTGCCCAGAACCAGATCAATGCAAAAATAAATATCCCTGTCGGGTGGAATACCCGGCAGGTCTGAAGGAAAAGCATCAAGAAACTCACAAGCAACGGGCACAGAATTAATAGAGGGAACCTCAGCACTAGAATCATGAACATAGGCTAAATAGGTCAAACACCCCTTCTCGACCATACGCCGAGCCTTCACATACGATATAACACTGCGAGTAGAATGACAGGAGTCCCTCTCTACTCTAAACGAGGCATACCCGGTAAAGCTAAGGTCACGGTCTTGGCATGACAGTCCAAGATAGCGTGATAGGGTGATAACCAGTCCATCCTAATATAATATCAAAGTCAACAATGTCTAAAAGCAAAAAATCTACACGAGTCTCCAGACCCCCAATCACCACAACACAAGAAAGATGGACTCGATCAACCACAATAGAGTCACCCACTGGTGTAGACACATAAACAAGAATACCCAATACATCACTAGGCACGACCAAATACGGGGCAGAATAAGTTGACACATACAAATACATAGATCTCAGATCAAACAACACTGAATCATCTCTATCACAAACCAGAATCATACCTGTAATAACTGCATCTAAAGCCTCTACCTCGGGCCTGGCCTGAAGAGTATAACATCAAGGCTGGGCCTCACTACTCTGATCTACCTCTCTATGTCGGCCTGTTGCTTACTGGACTCCACCTCTGGCGGTCTAAGCTCCACCTCTATAACCTCTACTTCCACCTCTAGTACCTCTACCCCTACCTCTAGATGGCTGGGCGGGCTGTGGAACACCTGGTGCCTGAACCATGACACGAAAACTTTGATGCTGAGAGCCACCTGGTGCGAGAGGGTAATACCTAGCAATGTGCCTCGTGTCACCACAAGTAAAACAAGCCCTCGGCTGCTGGGGCTAAAGACCATGGCAAATCTGAAAGGGTGGTGCACTAATAGGTGCTGGTAGTGCACTGAAGGACTGCTGATCGGAATACTGCGTCTGAGGGTCACGGCTACCAGAAGCACCGTGAGAAACCTGAAGAGCCTACTGAAAGGGCCTAGAGGATGACCCCTATCATACGAATCTCTGCCTTCAGATGAGGCACCACTGACGGGGTCTTTTGTATGCCCTACAACCACCCCCTATGATAATACCATCTCAAACCTCCGGGCCACATTAGCCGCCTCCTGAAAGGATATCTCGCTCCCAGCCTTTCTAGCCATCTGGAGATGAATAGGTTAAATGAGTCCATCAATAAACTATCTTACTCTCTCCCTCTCAGTGGGGAGTATAATATGAGCATGGCGAACCAAATCAATAAACCTGGTCTCGTATTGGGTGACTGTCATAGATCCCTACTAAAGGCGCTAGAACTGCCTCCGATAGGACTCTCGCTGAGTAATAGGGAGAAACTTCTCCAGAAATAGCTGTGTGAACTGCTCCCAAGTCAAGGCTGGTGACCCTGCTGGTCTAGCTAGGTAATAATCCCTCCACCAAGTCTTGGCGGATCCAGACAACTGAAATGTAGCAAAATCAACCCCATTGGCCTCAATAATACCCATGTTTCGAAGAACCTCGTGGCAGCTGTCCAAATAGTCCTGAGGATCCTCGGTAGATGCACCGCAGAAGGTAGTAGTTAAGAGCTTGGTAAACATGTCTAATCTCCATAAAGAATCGGCATACATAACTGCTCCATCACTGGCCTGGGCTACCACACCCGGCTAAGCTGCTCCAACTGGCTGAACTGATGGAGTCTGAATCAGGGGAGCTACCTGCTCCGGAGTATGAGTAGCAGGAGTCTAGGCTCCTCCTCCAGCCTGAGAAGTGGTTGGTGCTACAGGAAGCAAGCCTGCACGGGTGACACTCTCCATAAGACCCACCAATCGGACCAGAGCGTCCTGAAGAACTGGGGTAGCAATAAACCCCTCTGGGACCTGAGCTGGGCCCACCAGAACTGCTGGGGCTGGGGCCGGAACATCCTCGTCGAAGTCAACCTGAGGCTCCGTCACTGGTGCTGCTGCTCGGGGCTGAGCTCTGCCCCTACCTCGGCCTCTAGCACGGCCTCGGCCTCGGCCTCGCCCTCTGCCCCTAGTGGGAGATGCCTGGGGCTCGGACTGCTGATCAAAAGATGAGGAAGTGCATGTTCTCGCCATCTACGAAAGAACAGAGTAGAATTTCAATTAGCATTGAGAAATCAAACCGTACGGCAAGAAAGAATAAATATGAAACTTTTCCTAACTCTGTAGCCTCTGGGGGATAAATACAGACGTCTTCGTACCGATCCTTCAGACTATACTAAGCTTGTTCGTGAGTTGTGACACCTATGTAACCTAGAGCTCTGATACCAACTTGTCACAACTCGGATTTTTCCACCCTCGGGGGTCGTGATGGCGCCTACTCGTAGAAGCTAGGAAAGCCACAAATCATAACTCCTAACTCTTTTATTTTAAATTCTTTTTACCAATCGTAATAACAAGCATTAAATATTTGAATAACAGCGAAAATATAAAATTAAAGCGAAAGACTTAAATTAAATAAACTGAATAATAATTAGGAAATCATCATATTCCTCTACCCAAGAAAGGGTGTCGCAACATCCACGGACTACTAGGAGTACTAAATACAATCGTTTGAAATAAATATAACATTGTTTGTCTCGAAAACATAAGATAACAGACTGAAATATAATATAGAGGAGACGCCGGGCCTGCGGACTCCTACAAGGCTACCTCAATGTCTTGGTGGACTGAAGACTAGCTCCCGAACTACTTCTTCTTTTTGGTACCTGGATCTGTGCAAAAGAGCACAGAGTGCAGTATCAACCCAACCGACCCCGTGTGCTGGTAAGTGCCTAGTCTAACCCCGGTGAAGTAGTGACGAGGCTAGAAAGGACTACCACATAAACCTCTGCATTTATATGTATTTCTACAGCGGGAAAATAACAAGAATAACCATTTTAAATAGGAGAGGAACATGCTTCGGGTATAACAGATAATACAAAAATTCAAGAGAATAATAAGGAACATCAATAAATTAACTCTAACATGGATAAGGGAAATAAAAGCAGATTTCAGTGTCAGTACACATCTCGTTGCAGGCATGCAACCCGATCCCATTTCTCAATGTTTCCATGGTAGGCGTACCACCCGCTCCCATTTTATCAAATCTCATGGTAGGCGTATCACCCACTCCTATTTCATTAATATCTTGTGGTAGGCGTACCACCCGCTCCCATTTCCATCAATATCTTGTGGTAGGCATACCACCTGCTCTCATTTCAATAAATATCTTGTGGTAGGCGTATCATCCACTACCATTTCATAAATATCTTGTGGTAGGCGTACCACCCGCTCCCATGTCAATCAATATCTTGTGGTAGACGTACCACCCGCTTCGATTTCAATCAATATCTTGTGTTAGGCGTACCACCCGCTCCCATTTCATCATAACTCGTGGTATGTGTACCACCCACTCCCATTATAATCAATAACTTGTGATAGGTGTACCACCCGCTCCCATTTCAATTCAACACAAAGTCACAATACAATTATGGCAAGGAAAACAAAGCAATATAATAATAATTTCCCTGTAAGGGAACAACTATATCAAAATAACCATCCCGGCAAGGGAGAATCAGCTATAATCAAATCCTAGCTCAACTCTTACTCAGTTCGATTAATACCAGTACTCAAGTATACATAAAGTCCACGAGAATAGACTAAATCTCTACTCAATATCAAGAATCATCAATTTAAAGCATCCGAAGTGTCATTTAAGAACACAACAACTATCAATTTAAGACTCACGGTTATGCTCGACACCAACGTATAGATACTCGTCACCATGCCTATACGTTGTACTCAACAAGAAGCAATTAGCAAATAAGACTCAACTCCTAGTCCCTCAAGCTAGGGCTAGACAAAACACTTACCTCATTGCCTTGAATACAACTCAAATCTCAATTATAGCTTTATCCCGTGATTCCACCTCCAATTCGCTCGTATCTAATCACAAATTTCTTAATTACATTAATAAACACTAAATAAATCAACCCCAATGCATGAAAATGAGTTTTCCAAAGTTTTACCCAAAAAAGAAATTGCCCCCGGGCCCACGTGGTCAAAACCCGAGGTTCGAACCAGAACCCGATTACCCATTCCCCCACGAACTCAAATAGATAATTTGTTTTGAAATCGAACCTCAAATTGAGGTCCAAATCTCCAATTTTTGAAAAACCTAGGTTCTACCCCAAAAACCCAATTTACCCCATGAAAATCATTGATTTAAAGTTGAAATCACGTTAAAACATGTTAAGAATTGAAGGAAGTTAGTTAAAAATGACTTACAATTGATTTGGAGAATAAGAAATCCTTGAAAAATCACCTAAGTGTGTTTGGGTTTGAGAAAATATGAAAAATGAAGTTCAAAATCGGTTAAGTGTAAAAAAATGCAGGTCTCAGTTATGGGAAATGCGAAAAGGGGTTTGCAATTGCGATCTACGACCTCTCAGATATGGGAATTGCGAAGCTTGGTTCGCATTTGCGAACGCTTCAAATTTTAGGGACCTTCGCATTTGCGATATTATCATCGCATTTGCGATAGTCGCATTTGCGACCTACTGCTCGCATTTGCAAAGTCTGACCAATATGGGAGGTTTCACATTTGCGAACATAAATCTCGCATTCGCAAGGAAAAAGGTCAGACTTGGGCTGTTCGCATTTGCGAGGCAGCCTTCGCATTTGCGAGCCAGGCTTCGCAAATGCAAAGCCTGTAGGTCTGTTCATACCAGCAAATTTTTAAGTTAAAAAATGCAACCCGTGGCCTATCCAAAACTCACCTGAGCCCTCGAGGCTCCAAATATACACACAACCTCAAAAACGTCCTACAGACGTATTCGTGCGATCAAATCGCCAAAATAAAATCATAAACATTGAATTAAACCTCATAATCCAAGAATTCTTTCAAACTTCATAAAACTTCAAAATATCCAATTTATGTCCGAATCACGTCAAATGACATTTGTTTTCAACCAAATTTCACATAAACGTCTTAAATCATATATAAAACCTGTACCGGGTACCGGAACCAAAATACGGGCCCGATACCAACACGTTCTAATTCAATATCATTTCAATTTTCCTTAATAATTTCAGAAAAATAATTTCTTTTAAAAATTCATTTCTCGGGCTTGGGACCTCGGAATTTGATTCTGAGCATACGCCTGAGTCCTATATTTTCATACGGACCCTCCAGGACCGTCAAATCATAGGTCCAGGTCCGTATATTCAGGCTTTAGCTTATCAGTTCGTGAGGCTAGACATTTCTGAGTCCAGTCGTATGTTAGCTTGCACTGTCGCTCGTTCTTCATTATTGGAGCGTATCCGTTGTGAGCACGTGATTTTTGCCCTATAAGAGAAATACTCCCAAAAATTCAAAATAAAATAATTTTAGTTTGCTT